>APFE031430101.1:52995-152435 GCA_000404065.3 Pinus taeda | reverse complement strand
TTTTTCAAAATATTTTTTAATTTTTTAATTTTTAAATTTTTTTTTTTTTGTTTTGTTTGCAGGTGTTGGAGCGACGCGGAAGGAATCCGCAGGAAGTAATGCTGAAGAGAAATGCGGAAATGGAGCTGTGAGGAGACAGTGATTTGATTTGCAGCAGAGTGAGAGGAGCTCTAAATATTTTCCAGAAATCTTGACAAAATTTTTAACTCGCTCTCCTTCAGATTTCTTGAAACCCTCATAAAAAAAATTTAGATTTGAAAATGAATGATTTTAAAACCCTTGGAATGCAAGATTGCTGGTTGATATTTTTGGAAAGCAATTTTAAATGACACCCCAGCAAACAGATAGCTTGGAGAATCTCGAATTTCTTCAGCAAAAAACCTGCAAGAATTGATCCTGAGGCCAGATCTTACCCTCCATGGCCTAGATCTAGCTTCAAACAAAAAGTTCTCCTTAGACCTGTAACCTGCAACCTATAATGGCAAAACAGAACACCCAAAGATAATATGTGCAAGAAACGAAACTGAAAACCCTAACTAAATAATTACAATATTCACAAACTGCAGACTCTAAAATAGCCATATTTCTCGTTATGCCACATAAATATTTTCAGAATTTAAATTTTAATGTGAGATACTTCAGAAAACCCTTCATGCATTCATTAAAAAAAATTTAGATGATAAGCCCGGGATTAAAAACTAGTTGGGCTCTTTCAGAAAACACAATCCGGGAGTTGGCTGGTTCAGCCAAGAACTTCCCCTAACACGCAGTAAACTCAAAACTTAAGATTTCCTGCACAGCTTAAAATCAACCATTAACATAGAGGGAGAATACAATAATGAAATAGATAAAATGGAGATACCTGCCATTATATTTCAAAATCTAAACTATCGTTCAAACCCCAAAGATCAGACAAGATACCTGTGCCTGAATCAATCTTCATCAAGCTATTATCAATGACTGAAATAAGATTATGCAGAGAACTAAAACAATCTTACAACATTTCCAGAAGAGTAACACCAGCGAGATTTTCAACCCCAAAGTCTTTCTTTATTGCACAAAAACTGACTACAAGAGAGCTTTCTTTAGCATTAGACTCTCAGATTTAAACTGATCTCAAATGACCCCTAGCACCCTATTTAAAGGAAAAATTCCCAACGGCTAGTTCGAGTGATCCATGTCAAAATGATCTCGACCGTCGATGAGGATCAAGATTTCTTTTAATCTCATCCGTCGAATTTTTAAATGCATTTTAATATATTAAAAAATTAAATTTTGCATTTATTTACTCAAAAATTTGACTTATTATTATTTATTTTATTTTTTTAAAATTTTTATTTTTTAATTTATTTATTTTAATTCTTCAATTTTTTTTGTTATTATTTAATTTTTATTTTTTTAATTATTATTTTAACTTTATTATTATTTTATATATTATTTGATTTTTTAATTTTCTTAATTTTTATTTTTGGATCCTCGAACTTAGCCTTTGGAAAAATCACCTAGGACCTAGGACTTAGGACTTATGAGGGGATTAAAACATTTCCTAACCGTCAAGACACTTTCACATCATGACTTTTACAATTTTACATCCGAAAGGGGAAAACCCATTTGACATAGACCCTCATAGATCACCCAGTTTTGCGACCAACTATAATCTAGCAGATCAACGCACTAGGATTCCCCTAAGATTCTAATGACAAAATTCATTTCAGCTTTGGGGTTAGGCTGAAAGAAAACTCTGTCGATCATGGACCGGTGAGACAAAAAACCTTCTGGAACGTAGATTATCACTAGAAAATTAGGTCCACCTAGGCAATTTACATACATGACTCAGCTCTGCTAAGATTATTTACAATTCACACATGCAGACTAGGTTTACAACATAATATGATCAAGTCGATGATGATTGTCGAATGGCACGGACACGTCAATCAAGCACTATCCCTTTTGCGAAGAAAAGGGGGTGTACTGCTAAGGGTAGTTGACACATAGTGGTCAACAGAGCCTTGTTGAGGAGTTTTGGCTTTGATGAGGACTTAACACTGGTGATATGACCCTCTTCCATCCCCGAAACCTTGGATGCTGAGATTTGGTGCTAGAATGTTGACTTGAGAGATGGTGCACCCTTGATATGATTAGATGGCTCTAGGCTAGCATTGTACCTTCTTGATGGATGTTGCATTTATCTTGATTGTGATTGATGGCATTGATCACTTGGGACCCATTTAGAGGGGTAGATACACCCTCTACCTTGATGACATCATGCCCTACTTTGATGATTCTATCCTAGCTCCTCATTCCATGATGACGTGACCCATTTTTTAGGATGATGTGGGCTTTGGACTGTTTTTTGGTGATATGCCACCTCATTTGGATAGAGATCCATGACTTAAGGGATAAGACATATCCCTTAAATTGTTCCATGCACCTTTTCATGAAGATACATGCCCTTTGGATGATGATGTCACCATTGGAGGACATTTGACTCACATGTGGGCTAACTGAGGATTACTTTATGTTATTTTATTGATTTGGCCATCTTTGGTGGTAGACTTGTGATCTATCCACCTTATATCGTTGATTTAATCATTTTTAAGGATTTTAAGTCTAATTTAGGGAAAATTGACTTGGATACTCTCATATAAATAAATGGGAGTTGATTTCCCTTGGATTATTGTCACACTTTCATTATTACACTTGTTCATTAGTGATCTCTTCTCTATAGTGTGCAATGGAGGGCTAGTACAACAATATTTCTTGGGTGGATCCTAGATGCTGCATGGTTAAGTAAGTTGGTTTATTTGTTTTATCTTATTATTTTGTTCCATGGGATGTATGTTCTTGTGCTAAATTAATCTATTTGGTATTTGTTTCATTATCCCTTTTTAAGCTAAACCCTTCCTCCAATTATTTGAGTAACCTTAATCATCCAAAAAATTGAGAACCCAAATTGCAAACCCTTGGGTAAGTTAATTTATTTGCGCTAGTTTGTTTCAATTTAGCACCCTAGATTGATAGGTATCCTAGACTCCATTTTCCCTATATTGATCAGGCACTAATCTTTATCGTTTGTGGCATTCTATTTAAAACCCTAAATTCGTTTTTATTTCTATTTCATGGTAAATTAAGGTTATTTTTCAGCAAAAAATTGTGTTATTAGCATTTACTGACTTGTTGATGTATGCCATAGGGGTAGGGTTTGTTTAAAATTGCATTAGAGTAGTTAAGTTAAAGTTGTTTATGCATTTTCCAGCCATCTTCTAGGGCAAACATCATTGTTTATTTATTGTTCTATTTTATTTTAACTATCCTAATGCATGGTAAATTGTCCTTAGTTTTATCTTAACATTAACATTCACTCAGTATAGTTTTTATACATTTTTAATGGTTACATTTTTTGCTTTTATAAACTTTAGCTTTTGCTGCAATTTGTTGCCCTAAAACCCTAGTTTATGGAATCCTTGATTTTTTCTCGATTCAGTGTGTTTGGGTAGCCTATTTGAGACTCCTTAGGCTAAACCCTAGACTTTAGATTAACCCATAGCCCTCCCGAACCCAAGTCTAAAATTTACTCCCTTATCCACTATAAATACTAAATCCTTGTTTTCCATACCCTAATCTAGTGGATATTTTAATTGTAGGATCCTTTGGGGGCACTTACCTTGATATGCTTGGGTTACTTGATCCTTAAGGCATACCGGGAAAGCATTCTTCACTAAAAATAGGGGAGTAGTTTTTGAGGCGATATTGGTAACACTTCCATGTGTTCCATGTTGTTTAGGTCACTTAGTGAGGTTTTGCACTAGCTACTAGATTTTTGCTGTAACATTTTTGGCGCCATTGCCAGGGAAGAGTTTAGTTCTTCTCCTCAAGATTTAAAGTCTATGATTTAAATATTTTCCTTGATGAGTGTGAATCAAATCTTATTTCAAATCACTCCTCTAGAGACTCCACAAAATTGTTGAATATAACCCTAGTAGGCCATGACCAGCAAGGCCTAAAAGAGCCATCCCTTCAAATGGTCTAGTATTTGAAAAAGTTTCAAAGATTATGGATAATAGACCATGGATTAGTCATAATTTTGAACATATTTATCTATTCGAATTGCAATGGTTCCCAAACAAAATGCTTTAAAATTTTTACCAATGGTTGCCTATATTTTGGGGTGATACCCTAGCTCAAGAGTATCTTGAAACTTTTGAGAATGCTTATATTCTCAACATAAATGTAGTAATTACTAAAGATGTTCAAATGAGATTGTTTTCCTTGTCGTTGCATGGTAATGCTAGGGTTTGGTATGTAAACCTTCTTGACCACAATATTAAAACTTGGGGTGAATTTGAGGGTATCTTTTTAAAATGATGGGAAATCAAATTAAACATAGTTTGATTGTTCACTAAGTTCTTTAATTGTAGGAAGGAGGACTCTAAAAAGTGTTAGGGTTTTTAAGCAAATATTTTACAAATTAGTAAAGTCTTTTCCCACAAATTTTAAACCCGATGATGATCTTATCTTGCTATAAATATGTTGATGCCTTCAAAGGTCAATTTTCCTTTTTCCTTCAAGACAAATCCCCTAGTGATGAATCTTTCATTAAGGAATATTCTTGGAATATTGTGGATAATATTTTAGTAGAATGGCCTATCATAGGTAACAATGATACACCAGACCAATACAATGATTTCACGAAGAATGTTGGTAAAATATTTGACAAAGTGTGCCCTAAATATTGCAAACCAATACCGATATAATTAATAGGATTGATATGTTGGAAGAACATATCATTCACCTATATCAATGGATGTGGTTGTTGTTGAAATTCTTAAATATTGGGGAATGATTTTGTCTATGAGTGGGTTGCTAATTTTGATGGGACTATTCAGATGGTTTTTCCTATGTCAAAATCCCAAGTGGGTAAGACACCTTTACCATTACATATAGGGATTTTGCTACATGGCCTCAAGTAGAATAATTATGCACTTCATTGGAAATTGAAAACTATAAAGATGAAAATTTTAGAAATTTGCATGTTTTAGCTAATAAAATTGCTCTTGAAGATGACATTGATGGAATATGAACTTAATAGTTTGATAGGGCTTGTTCTAAAACTAGTTAAGGTGTAGGAATTGTGCTAGCATCCCCACCTAAGTGTTATAAATGTTTCTCTTATGGGCTTGAATTTGGGTGTACCAAAAAAATTGTTGAATACAAGGCTCTATGCTTAGGGTTAGATATTTTTGTAGATACAAAAATCGGGTGTTTAAACGTTTTTGGTGATTTGTACTTAATTATTTCCAAAGATAAGTATATTTATTATTTAGAACTAAAAATGAAGAGTTGAGAAGATATAGGAATGCTATATGAGATACAATTGAATTATTTTATTCATTCTCCATTTAGGATATTCCTAGAGATGAAAATGGTGTGATTGATTCTTTAGTTGTTTCCATAACCACCTTGCAGCCTTCTAATATGCTTGAATATGGTCCATGTACTATGGAGGTGATCTTTAGACAATCTTTGAAGAATAACTTTGAACATTGGCAAGTTTTCAGTGACGATGCCCAAATACTTCACTTTATGCATACCGTTGAGGAATTTTCTAAAGGTCAGATAAACTTTGAAGATTTGAAATTTGAATTCCTCCCTAAAGGTTTTCTCTCACATGATATAGTACCTCTAGAAAAAAATTTCAATAGATATGATCTAATTTTCATGACACATCCCTACCCCCTATGTCTCATATCCTTCGCGTGGGGCAAAAAATGAGCTTGACATGTGTCAAACATGAGTTTGACTTGTTTCAGGCTCATGTCATGATTTTAAAACATGTGTCTGCATGTTTTTGCCCTTATTTTTCCCTTGTTAACATCCCATCCCTTGTAACACTTTTCTTCTCCAGATACTATTCTAGGAATACTTTTACTAAAGGATGTTGAAGGAAATGAGAGACCTATAACATTTATGAGTAAGGTTCTTTGAGATATAGTTGAGATATACCATCATTGAGAAGCAAACATATTCCCTTGTGAAATCTATGAAACATTTTAGTATTAGAGAAATTTTGAGATCTAAAATGGGCCTCCTAGGGAATATTATAAAATAATAGTGGAAATAATAAAATAAGATTAAATTACGTCATTAAATTTTAGAGGGAGAAAAGGAAAAATTACTTTTTCAACTCATATTTTCAACTTATCTCCCTGCGATTTTACTCAAATTTGGATGTGAAATTTAATTCGTCATCCAAGGATTACCCACATTGTATACTTTCAATGGACCCTGCTACACAAAAAATGAGAATTATATGAAAAAATGTGATTGCAATCACGTTTTTCATGTATTTCTCATTTTCGTGATTTGAGAATTCATTGTTGCTTTGGTTGTTCAACTAAGCTACAAAGTGTTGTTTAGCACAAGAGCTTCCTAAGGAGTGAAGCTCACCCGTTTCTTCAGTGGACCTCGAGTGCCACCTTAGGAGGGACTTTCCTGCAGTTGGAGACAAAGAGAGTGACCACCATCAGAGGATTCCGCTGCCTTGGCTCAGGAAGGACGTACTGGGAGCAGTAGGGATGCAGTGCGAGAGACTGTGTTTGTGTGGAGTAGTAGGTTAGGATTTGGGAGTGAAGTGGTTTTTGGAGGCATTCTTATTGAACTTTCATCTCAGAGGAGAGATATCACAGCAAGAGGATGATCCAATCACCCAGGTCGATTTTTTGGTGCAAGGAACTGTGTCATCTTCACCTAGGACTTCACAGTCACTAGAAGGGTTTGTTTGGAGGGAGTTTTACCGGGAGGATTGAGGAGATGGGTTGTGGGGAATTTATTGGGAGGTTTATTTGGGGATGTTCCTTGAAATTTTGGGAGCGGGATATAACAGTTCTAGCTACAGGTGTAGATTCCCAGTGTTGGAGGAGGGCCAAGCTTTAGGAGGTTGAAATTGAAGGGTCAAAACTAGCGTAAACCCATTCTGGGTTTTTCTGGGTTTTTGGCAAGGAGTACACTCCTAAATTTACAGAATTTTCTAGGTTGTTTTGAGGGGATAAATCAGATCTTGAAATCAGCCAGCAGTGCATATTTGGAGGGACAACGCAGTTTTCTGGAGAGCAACACTTCTACAGCAGTTGGGCTCTTTTGTATTGATCACCTGTGGCTTGTATCTTGCCCTGTGCAAGCCCAGGTGCACCTCATCCATATTCTATTTCACTCCAACATATTTTATTAATGAAAATGAGCGAGTTGGGTGTTTGATGAAGAAATTTTTGTTATGTGTCAATTGTCGAGTACATTTTGTTTTAAAAATTATTTCATGTCTTTGTTATCACTGCAAATTTTCCAGTAGGAATATTACATGTTGAGTATAGTGAATGATTGTCCTAGGGGTATATGATTGCTCATATTTATCTTGATAAATCACCAATTGCAGCACCTAATGAATTATAAACTTTCCTAGTGACCTAGTTGTTGCCTCTAGGCCATGCGAAGTTGCTAGGAGACTCCTTGATTGGGTATAAGCTAAGTAACCTGACACGTGGATTCAGGATTCGTCGGATATGGAGATTTGACCCCCGGAAGAGGACACGTTCAGATACGTAATATATTATTTTGTATATATATATATATTAAAATTTTGATATTTCTTACACAAATTCTCTTTTATGATACAAATTCATTGATTTCAAACATAGATCTTCATCTAGATGTAAGCTTTACTGTTTACAAAGTAACATTATAACATGCCTAGTACATACAAAATTCAAATACATGTCACATAAATGATAAATCAATTAATGATAAATTCTAAATTCATAAATGATAAATGATAATACATATTCAATTCATCAATGACCCAATAGGAGAAAGACAAGATTGAAGATAATAAGATAAAGACACTGACAACCGTAGTTTTCTCATTAAGTCATCAAAATCAAAATGTGTTACATAGGTAGTGCAATGCCATTGGAAAATAGAAATAGAAAATACAAAACAACTACAAGTATACAAGCCTCAAGCCAGTAGGTAGCTCATGACTCATGAGTCATCAATCCTCACAGTCATAATCAAAATTAGCATCATTTTCCTCATCATCATGGTCACCACTACTCTCCTCTTCATCCTCCTCCTCCCTTGTATCCAAAGTCATCTCTGCATCTACTGGTGTGGATGATGACCCCTCTACAGTATCACCATCATCAAATCTAACAAGCTCTACCACTGGATCATTGAGATCCATGTTGGCCAATGCTAACTCAACATTGTTGTCCAGACCCATATCATTAGGAAAGACATCCCACATCTTTGTTTTTCCATTCAACCACTCTTCCCTTTGCTTGTAAATAAGATGAAGGTTGGTGTGCACATACACCATTGTCTCTGCCCTGGACTGCTCAAGCCTGCTCTTCTTAACACTATACAAAGTCCCATATGTGCTCCAATTCCTCTCACAACAAGAGGATGAAGTCACTTGAGAGAGGAGCCTCATGGCAAACTACTGTAAAGGAAGGTTTGTTGCCCCATGATTTTCCCATCAAGAATAGGGCTTCTTAGCCCCCTTGTCTCTAATCACATCATATCCTACAAATCGACCAGTGCTAGTGGAAAACTCTGCAAAGGCATCCTCCACCTCATCAAGCAATGCTCTATCCTGAAAAACCCACCCAAATGCATCTTTCCTCCCCTGTGAGATTTCACCATCCATGTGAGGAGTGAATCTACGAGAAGGTCCACCATTCAGCCACTCATGGCTGTAGTATTTTGGGTTCAATGAGTGAGCCAAACAATGTAAAGGTGTGCATTTCTTGTCCATCTGCTAACAAGAATATTTTGTATAGTACCACAGAAGGCCTCTGGTGATGTCTCATACTCGGGGCACTCACTCTATAGAATAATGCTCCTCACAGACTCAATCATGGAATCTCGTCCCTCATAAACCTCTCCTAGGATGGGTTTGTCTGTATCTGCAAATCAAAGCAAAGAAATGATAGGGTCCATGATCTGAATAATTAGATCTACCCTCTCCCACCAAGCATCATTTAGCACTGTGTCCTTCACTCTTTTAGAGGCTACTTGATCTTTCTTTCTCCAAAAAGACCAAAACTCTGAAATAACCATGGCCCCAAGAGCAGTCTTGACCTCCCTCAACCTCTTCAACATGATGAATGAAGAGGCAAATCGTGTATCCGCAATCTTCAACAATGATAGATTGTTGTACTCCTTGTAGATAGTGAGGGCATTTGTATGATTTTGTAAAAAGTTACGGATAAGCTGTGCATCCTCAATATTGTTACCAATTCAAAGCACATCAAAAGTAATGGATTTCAGTGCTAAGTTCAATGAATGGACAATGCAAGGTGTCCAAAACACTTGTGGATATTTAGCTTCTAAAATCATGCCAACAACCTTGCAAACAGGTGCACTATCTGTAATGATTTGCACACAAGAATCAACACCTACATCTTCAATAACTTTAATAAGCAACTCACCCATATATTGTGCATCCTTGTATTCTCCAAGTGTATCCACTACTTTCAAGAAAACTGGACCATTCAAGGAAGACACTATGAAGTTGATGAGTGGGTGTCGTGCTGGATCTGTCCATCCATCAGAAACAATGCTAACCCCAAATGTTGGCCATGATACTTTAATAGGTTCAAGTATTTTTTGCACCTCTTTTTTTTCCTTCGTCAACAATGTGGTTCTAAGCTTCTCTGAGCTAGAAGGCACATACCATGATGGAGCCCTGTGAGTTAGAGCTTGGCACATCTCAATAAATAGAGGTGAGCGTGCAACATTAAAGGATATGAAGTTTTGATAGAAAAAAAAGGCAATTGTGAGATCAAGCTCTTCTCGTTTCTCCTTTTGAAAAATCTTGTCCATTGGACCAAGTGAATTTGCCTTTCTTTTTGCTGCTTGTCCCCCACTAGAACTCTCAAATGGGAATTTGTTGCTGCCTTTTCTAAAAAATGGAAGGGGGTCATCATTCTTGTTTATTTATTTATTTTTCAGCCACATTTTCCATACCAATAGTGAACTCTCTTTCCATTTCTTTCCTCTTTTGTAAAGGAACTTGTGTACAAGCTCCAACTCCACAACCTGGTAAAGCCAACAAATGGCCTTTCATACGGAAATATGTGCTTGTGAAAGTACTGTGGCAAAAGTTGCATCTCCAATTCACATTGCCTCCTCCCTTCACCTTGTTGAGCCCATCCTCTCTTCTGACATATTTCCACAAGGAATACTTCTCAATGTTACCTTTAGCAGGAAGTCTTCCCTCAACATTACTTGCAATAGAGGGAATACTTGCAGCAAACTCTGATGAAATTGGGGGAGGATGGGCATCTCCAATGGAGACATTCTTCCCCTTCCTTTGCCCCTTACTTGTTGCCCTTGATTGATCCATGAATACTGCAAAAAAATAAACAAAACATGCACAAATTTGTAAAAGAAATGCATATACAAACTGCTGTAATACAAATGAAAAAAAATAGACAAGAAATGCACTTACTTGTTACTTGAATCTAGTTGAAAACGCTCCAAACCCTTGGCTCCTTGCTCCAAACTCCTCACAACAAACCCAAAACCCACCTATTGCAAAATAAATGATAGAAAATGATGCAAATAAGAGGCATTTCTGCCCTTTTATGGCCACTCAGGTCCCAGTTTGCCAGATTCGTGTCCAGATTTCGTGACACGATGTGTCCGATCGGGACACGATCTGGATTCGATTGTGTCCCAATCGAACATGATGTGTCACGAAATCCAGACACAATTTAGGTTGAATCGCATCGGATTTGATGGATTCGGACACGTGGCCCTCTAAGAGCGAATCCGGTTTCAGAGGGTATAAGTTATCTCTAAACATTGGATTACATTAACTCCATTCTCCCAATAAGCTAGGCACTAGTCTAGTCGTAGGTGATCACTAAACAAACATTCCTTTCACCTTCCTCTTCTCTCTTCTAAGCGCTAACCTAGAAGGCCATCTAGGGCATCATACGATTTCTATTGTAGCCATCAAATTTGATTAAATTTGGTCTATATCTGCGTTGTTGAGTACTCAACAAGTCCTCCAAATTCGAGGCCATTCCGATGATGGAATCTTGGATATCTCAAGCCCTAGCTCGAAAACCATTCCCTTAGTTTGCCTTTGGTTAGTGGCTTCATCAAGGATCATAGCATTAAACATTAAGGTCAAATTTGTATCACCTTGATCCTTTTCTTCTCCTTCACTTGGTCAAGCCCCTTTGTTTGAAGTTTCACTCCAAATCCTTGACCTTGTTTGGGTCTACTAGGGCTTCTTTGTGGTCCTGCAACCTTAACACTCCAATTTCACAAGGATTACATGGAAACCCTATTCTTATTGGATTCTTTGGCTGAGGTCGCTTCGTATCAAGACATACCCCTCAAAGCTAGGTTTAAGTCTCCTTCTAGCCCTTCTTGGAGAGCCATCCATCTTGCTTCCAAAGAAGGAAAATCCCTATCATTCCAAACTCTCCTTTCAATAGGCTTATAAATCACTACCCTTACACTATTGACAAATTCCTCCTAGTGTTTTCCCTAATACCAAGACTCCTCCCATCGGTGAAAGTCTGTAAAGAGTAGGGAGATTCAGTTGAGGTGACAGTGGGCTATTGCTCCATTGTTGCCCCTTGATCTAGTAGTTGTGCTATAGAAACCTCTCCTAGGGCTCCTGCTAGTTTGAGCGATAACAAGGAGCACACTAATCACCCATCCATAGCATATTTTGATGTAGATATTCACCTTTGGAAGATGGCGTCACCCTTGGAGATCCTTTTTCTTACACTTGTGGGACAAAAGGAGGCTTTTTGTTATGTTTTATCATTGGGATAGTTATCTTTTAGGTCGCCTTGTCATATACTTAACTTGTGATCACTTAAAGCATTATCTTTTAGGGCTTTTAGTCAAATTTTCCCTAAATTGACTTAGTATCCCTGCTATAAATAAAGGAAGTTGATTTAAGATATTTATTGATACACTTTCTCATTTACTCATCTAAAAGAGTGTGAACTAGTCTTCTTTTCTCTTGGATGCAATGGAGCACTAAGGTAGCAAATTGTTATGGGGAGGATATTATTGTTTGGAGGGACTTTATCTTGAATTGATGAAGTGATTCAATGGTGAATTGTGCTATTTTACTGTGATTATCTTCTTCCATTTTGAAAATGTTGTAGAATTAAGGTTTCTATGAAGTTATCATCTTGATATTTTGAATCTTTATGGCTCTAACATCTCCCTTGCAAAATTTGTCACCAAGTATCAATCAAGGAAACTTAGCATAAAAACATAGCATTCCTTGACCTTAAATCTCCAATTGATTGAGGCGCTAGGGTTTAGATTGGGAGGTTTTCTCTGTCTTACCTCACTCCATTCAAGGTCTTTTAACATTGATCTCTCTTTTTGACTCCATATGCCCAAGGTTGATAAAGGCACTAGTCTTTTGTGCATCAATCTTTAAAAATAAATTAATTTTTTCATTTTTTATATGTTTATTAGAGTAAACTAGGGCTAAACTATGGAAAAATATGCATTTAATAGCATAAAAAATTTCGAATTTCATGTTCCTAGGGTTTGGCCTTGCATCTATTATATTGAGAAAGCAAAATATTATTTTATTATGCAATTTCCAGCCACATTTTTTAGGGCCGAGTTCTAGGGTTTAGTAGTTGTTTTATGCATTTTCATCCATTGAAAATTTGCTGTAATATTTCCTTGTTCTCTAATTAAATGAGATTCTTATTTATTGTTATTCATCAATTATATGCTATTTTTGCTATTGTTGTCATTAAGTTCGCATGTTGTAAATTGTGCCTATTATTAACCCTAATTTATAATGATAATCATTGAATTAAAGGTTGCATGTGTTTGGGATCTATTTGAGCATCTCTAGGACTATCTTATCCCTCCAGACTTAGCCATAGATCCTATGAACTCACTACCTCATTTCCTTTAGAGCCCCACCTTATTGAATATTACCCTTGGGTGATTATTTAGCAGAATCCTTGGAGGGTATTTAGCTTAAGAATTCTTGGTTTCACTTAATCTCTGAGATCTGCTAAGGGAAAATCCCTTGTGGGGACAACATCCATCCACATAATAGCAGGGAACTGTTATTAAGGTGACAATGGTAACTGATCCCATTGTTGCCCTTGATCCAGAGTGCTTAGTGAGGCTTTGCACTAAGGTGCTGGATTAATTAAAGCAATAAAAAAAATAACATAAAATGAAATATTACTTCAATAATGAGCGTTCTACTCTTTATTCAAATACAATCATTTTAAAGTCTCTTGAGATTTGACATCAAGTGTCATCTGAAGATCCTAAAGATTCTTTGCTCATTCTTGGGTGATAATCTAGTAATGTCTCATAAGTGGGCTTAAGAGGTAGCTGAAGTGTCTTTCGTTTTACCAATATAAGACAATGCTTCTACTACATCGATGAAGAACCTAGTGAGTAGACATCTATTAGCACGTTTTTGATGGAGCATAATATCCCTTTCAGAAATTTTGTGGTATTTTATCCTGACATTTTCGCCAAAAACCCACGGAATTACGCCAAAATGCACCAGTAAATAGGAACCCAAAAATTGTACATGCACGGAAAATACATTGATAATTTGCGGAAGTAAACCCAAAAACTCAAATAACATCAGAAAATGCAGCACAAGGAATGACTCAGCTTCATTTATTATAATATAGCATGTAGAGTACAACTGGAAATATCTGAGACAAATAGAAAAGATGATAGCTGAGTGGACCTCCAAATAGTCTATTGCTACGCCGATCCTGATCTCTCAAAACTCCACAACGGCTACACTCCCTCCAACAACAGTTGTCGCTGAATCAACTAAAAGACGATGAAGAACCAATTAAGGACTTGAATTATCCTCACTCCAATATCCTTGAAGCTCTATGGAACTCCTAGATGAAGTCTCCTCAAGGAGAGTTGGGTTTCTGTCCAACACTCAATAGCATACCCGAGGGTTTTTGTCCTTGGGCTATAGAAGCTAGGAACTAGGTTCTCCAAACCTCACAAAGACAACCATATACAAATCCAAGATGTCCTCTAATGGCTTCCTTCTCCTCTTTTTATAGCTCTGATGGACCCTTCTAGAACCTCCTGTTATTATTATTTTAATCATTGAGCACATTTCCATCTTTTTATTTTAATCATTGAACAAATTTCCCTCCTCAAGCCACTGAAACTCACTTCTAACCATCCCATCCTGTAGATCTTCTCGTTCTGGTTCCAACGAGCTATTACACTAAGGTGTTATTTCAAGTATTCCTCCCGAAATGCCACCTTAAGCGTAATTAATTGAGTTAGACCCATTAATAACTTTGTTTTTTGAAAGTTGCTGGAATGTGACAGAACAAAAGGCAAATTGTGCTGATGATGGGATATACCAAGAAAATGCAATCAAACCTCATAAAAACTCCTCAAAACCCCTCCAGAAGCCCTTGGGTCCGCTGATAGAGTAAACTAGCTCTCGTGACCTAGCTGCCTCCAACCCTCGAAGTCCATCCTGACCACATCGTAAGGTAAACCAGAGAAAGGAACATGACAAATCCTCCAGCCCCAAGATTGTTTTCCCTCAAGCAATTCATATCTGTCGACCAATCTGGTGGTCCAGTGCAACTGGGAATCAATGCTTGGATCCCATACAAACCACTGGGTGATACCATAGCTCTGTGCCACGCAACCAAGAACAGATCCCTTAATTCTCGGATCCTAAACTAAACTCTGATTTGTCCTGCCATCAACAAATCCTCGTGGATCCTAATGCCACCATGTCCAATCATCAACACTCGTATCCAATGGCTCTAGTTGCGCTCTGTCTCTAGCTATAGCCACTGCTCCCTCAACTAAATACCAACTCATCACCTCTCTCCAGTCTAACCCCTAACTCAATCCAATGCCAATCCCACTCTCTTGATGTTGGGATGGAACGCTGAAGAGCTCTCGACTTGTATCCCATTGACAACTGGAGCATGTAGTATCTATCATGTCTAAGGGTTCTCGCAGCACTATGCTCCTGACCAAAAATGACACCCCATCAATAGGATACCAAATCATGATCTCCCGCCAATCAATCCTGTGGAAAGGATCGCATGCATAGGCACCTATATATGGAATAATTCCCGAATGCTGCCCCATGCCCAAATCACATGACTCTGCCTGGACAACCACCCAGATTTGTCTAATAAATCCTACCCCTCTCTCTGTAATAGTCCAAAGTGGATAACTTGTGTTGCAAGCCCTATCTATGTACTCTTGGAGAAGGTTGTAGCCTGGAAATACTGGAGTTCTATTGGTTGCCGCTGCATCTATCTGCAACTCATCAATGGGTAGGCCCAAGGATGTTTTCTCATCCTCCTCCATCATAGGTTCAACAGGAGCCACTACCTGACTCTCCAAAGATGGCCCAACACATGCATTGTGCTCCACTATGTGTTGCTCAAGCTGAATGGTTACAAGTTGTTGCTCATCAATCTCCTCTACCAAACATGGTTGCGTCTTTGAGCTGCTATCAACAACACTCCATGATTGTGCATGCTCCTCAGAGGCATCCTCGTATGAACCCATAGACTCACCCAAAGGATAATCCTCCTCTTGAAAGTCGGAAGGATGCTCCGTGTCACTCAAGCGTGAGTGGTCATGTCCCTAAGGCTTCTTGCAGGTGAAACAAAGCCCCTTTCTTCTTAAATCATTCCTACTGCATGGTTGGTCATGACCTAATTCACATGACACAAGGACACGAGACACGGAGGACACATAAATACGAGTATTCAATATGAAACGCAGCGACTTGGAAACATGACACAAGGGACACGTTTTATATATATTTAATGAATATAATATATATATAATATATATATATATATAATATATATACCGGAATATAGTTTTTTATCCATATTAAATTGCAGGTTGCAGCTTACCTAATCAAATTAAAATATAATTACTTCAAAGTTCACATTTCGTGGGCTTAAGTCGAGGAAGTTGTTCCAGATGATGTTGGGCTTATACAAGAGCTATCCTCTTTCCAGAAGTGTCTTTGCATGAGTATGTGGAGAATAATGATAAGAAATTGGTATAAATCTGCCTTAAATCCTAAGTTTCTCTCACACTTTGGGGTAGGAAATAATTATACATTGGAAATGATTCCTCTTGCAAGTTAAACGGATTGGTTAGTCAATGAATTAATACTAGTATAGGAAGGGATTTGGAGTTTAACTAGCATGACATTTAATAGTATCATGGAATTTCAGTTTGAAAGAGGGCACAACCACAACATATTTCCATATTATTACACTTTGTGATGTGGAGGAACTGTGTAAAGGATCAAAGAAATGCAAGAGTGATGTGGCAAATTAAATGTAGTGTCTGATTAGTGATGAGAACAATAGTTTGAGAGAGTAAGAAATATGATCAACTTTTTCTTGACTTTCATGGATCATTCTATGCCATATGCAAACTATGGTCCTCTCTCCACGCTCAATTTCTAGAATATAGCCCTAGAGGCTACCAATTTCAAATAAACTATGGTATTCACACAAGTATATCATGATATGGATGAAATTCACTGTCGACTATATTATGCTTATCAATTATTAACCTTCTACCTGTATAATAAATAAAAAAGAAATTTCTACCTGTTTGGTCTAAGGAGGGTATCACATTTGCAGCAGGTGGGTGGATAGAAACTGAATGCGTTGCATCCAGTGATTGGACAGAAACTGATTGTGGACAGAAACTGATTGCATTGGCGCTGGTTGTTGAACAGAAACTGATTGCGTAGTTGCTGATTCAGATATTGCAGGCATTTGTTGAATAGAGACTAAAGGCGTTTTAGCCTGTGGTTGAACAGAAACTGAAGATGTTGCAGCTGGTAATTGAACAGAAACTTAAGGCGTAGCAGCGAATTCAGATGTTGGGCTTATACTCGAGGAAGTTGTTCCAGATGATGTTGGGCTTATACTCGAGGAAGTTGTTCCAGATGGGCTTTAAACTACACATTTGGTGGGGTGTGTATTCAACCAGAGGAAAAATGTTAAGGCAACGTTTTCGATCAATCGAATACTCATTTTCCAAATGAAGGACACGACAAAAACGCCAGAATATGTTTTACGTTTTACAAGACACGATGAAAAATGTTTTCGACATGTTTTAGGGCCGTTTTCATGTCCGGCACGTTAAATACGAGACACGAGACCTTGGAGGACGTGTCCTATGACTTAGATCATGACAAATCCTGTGCAACTCCTCTATCAATTGTCTTTGAAATAATTTTATGTTCTGCTCAATCAACTTTTCGGCTAGCTCATAGGCAATGGGTGAGACAACCTGTGTCTTCCTCCAAATGGATAACAATTTTTTCTGCAGCCGTTTGCAAATGACATCTCCCTCAACTAGTAATGAAGATAAGACATCTTGTGCGTTGGATTTTACCTCCTAAGGATGATGCTCTCTGATGTTGGTGAAGAAGAACTGGCACATCTGAAGGATTAGATCATCTTGCTCTAGATCAAGCATGATTACATAGGATCTGATTTTGGCCATGGTATCTAGGAGCACGAGCCTTCTATCAAAGTTTGAGCTCTGGGTTTCATGCAGTCATGAATAACACTCAACAATTAGTTGAAAGACCCTCTTCATGATGTCATCATTGTAGGGAGGTGAGGGTGCTACTATCCTCAGAATCTCACTAAAACAAGAGGCAATTATATGCTTGATTCTTTCACTTGGATGCTTTAGGAATCTGGTCTGTATTAAGGCAAGATAGTCAGCTCCAAAGCTCAATTCAAACTCCAATCTGATTGATCCATGTTAGAAAGATAAGATTCCAGCCTTTCCAATGTGGGAAGGACATCTAATCTTGCAGTCTTCAAGTCTGACCGAAGTGCGATAAGCCACCCACTTCTTTTTCCTTTTGTAAGTCTCTTAGATGCCTTTGCTCGAGCATATTATGGACCTCTCCGGTGAAAGGTTTGTTGTTCCTCCTGGTTTTCTGGTCCATATGATAGTCCATTTAGGTATTGTTGTGTTGTTTTAAATACCCCATACTGCAACTAGCTCACTCAATCAAGATGTCAGATTCATATCTCAACATAAATTTTGTTCTTCGTCATATAATTAAGTGACTTATGATACATTCAGAACCAAAGAAGCAGCCATCAAAATGCTTCAGATATATAACACAGTGATTTAAAGGAAGGCTTCTGAATACCACTGTAAGATTCCCAAGTAGAATATCTCTGGTATACTTCCTTTGGGAGATTTAAGCAAACAATTAGAAGACAACGTCCTGTAGGTGATTTTTATGAATTCTGTTCTCAGGACAGTTTATAAAATGTTGCACATATACCAACAGATTTCCCTAACAGACTCATACATCTCATATCAAACCCAGAAAATTTAGGTATTGTTAGCAAATGACAAAAGTACGATCAGAAGAGTCTTAAAATATGAGTACTCAGTGAATACAAAAGGAAAATTTCACTTGGAAGAACACTTCAGCAAGGAAACTCAGCGAAACAGTGAGGTATAGGAGCAATGGAACCTGATTATACAATTTGTAGAGAGACCCAACTCGAGATTTGGCTTAGAGATCCACTTCTACAGTGCTGCTAGGAATGAATGCAAGCCTCTAGCTACTATTTATGACGATACAACCAACAAGGACCTCAGACGTGGTCACTATAGAGATGACACTGTCTAGGGGAGTGTCTTGTCAAGCTCAAAAATGGTTCTCGGTCAAGGTGAGTACCCAGCAATAGTCTAGTAGTGTCATGTCCTCATGATAATAGTAGCTCAAATCCATTTGAGTGAAGAACCCTTGCTTGAGATGACACAGATACAGGCTTATAGGTGACCGTGTCCTCTTCTCCAGTCCAAATCTCTATTTTGGACAGTCCCTACTAGCAACAAAGATAATGGTGGTCTGTTCTGCATACAAATACTAGTTTAGTCTCCCTTTTAATGCACCAACAAGCTAAGGAATGGCCCACGTCCATAACTAGAGGTAGAAACACGGTTATTCTAGTGCCAAACACATTCAACTGTACAACATTCAACTGGGCCCACAGACAATCTCTCTTTCTAAACAAGCAGCATAAGTATCGACGCTCAATATGTAAGCAACATCAACATATAATTCACTGTCAGCCCCTATTGGGTGTTAGAATTGTATTTCAATCCTCAATACTTAGTTGTCAAACAGGAGGTTTCGTAAACTTAGAGACGTAGTACAGGTAATGCTGAGGATATTCTGGTCAATCTTTATAGACTAACCTATCCCTGCACACAATCATCACACTTCCCAAGCTTTGTAAAAAAAAGGTGTAAACTCTAATTAAACATTCTCTCATAGCAACACCAAAACCATTCTAAAGTTGTCCTTCACTATAAAGAAGTCATGATCTTTAACTAAGACAATCTTTTAGGAGAAATTCAAGCTTCCCAATCATCAAGTCAAATCATGAATCAATTCCTGCAATAGAACAAAATCGTTCAGCCCCTTTCCTACACTAAAGTAAAATCCACAGTCAAACCTTCAATCCTTGCACTGTGCAATGTTCCCAACCAAAGGTAAACTCAAACCAAATCGTAACCTTTCTACTCACCCTTTCCAAAGATAACAAAAGAAATCTCAAGGAATCAGTGTTCTAACGAGTTTAATTTAGCCTAAAGATTTCTACAATTCATTACAGGCTTCACGAGAAAAGTCAACAAGCACTCAACTTTGGTAAGAGAGTGATTCATATATCTGAAAATTTCATCTATTGCAGTAACTGGAAATTATTCTTCTAACTGTAAATTTAATTATGCAGTTTATTTGCTACAACAAACAATGAATAAAATCACAACTGCAATTTTTACCATAAAAAATACTGCAGAAAATAAAATACTAGAAACTGAGAAATTCTAGCATACACACAAGAATTTTGATACAGTTATTTTGGACAGTTGTCCCCGGAAAAATCCAATGCAGGAAAACCGGTGCAACTGAAGGGTTTATTATTATTCTTCAGCAGCAATTTTGAGTACAATAATTTAGATGCTCTACTGACAATCTAATCCGAGGAAAAATACTGGCGAAATTATTGTGAGAATTTTCTCACCCCACAACTAATTTTTGGCCCCAAAATTGCCTTCCAAGGCACATGCAGATCCTTTTGCATCAACCTCTGCGCAATGGTTGTGCAATCCCTTTGGGAATTTCGGCCTTCCTCTTATTGCCTCTCCCAGAACTATAAAACTCCCTCTTGAAATGTTGCTTACCTCCTTTACCACCTGCGACTCATCCACTAGATCTACTTCTCTGCTGAGTCTCTGCTACTAAGAAAATCGAACTGCCAGGACAACTGAGTATCTGCACTGGTATGTTCTCCATTTACCCATCAACTTTTTCTTATAATCTTTTGTTGGAGCACCAATGACCAAGATTAAAACATAATCGATAGCCCAGATTAATTCCTTGTCAATCTGTGTGAGTTTATAGATTATTCTCACCTTATCTCAATTAATACTGATTAATTAACCATATTCCCTAAGTTTAGACTTGGGAAATATTTAAAAAATGGATAATAATCTAATTGAGACACTTCTAGGTGGAATTTCTAGAAACGATTTCAGGTTTTGGAGATCTCATGTATTCTAGCCTCTCCACCAAATTTCGTGGCTAGAACACATTCGATGCTACAGAAACTAACACTCCCTCTTAGAGAGGACTGTGTTCTCTTCAACTAGTGCTCAACAACTAATGCTGCAATTTGTTGCATCTTGTTGCTACAACACTCTATTTCTGTATCAACTCTGTCACGTTGCTGATGTCTGGCTATACTACCCACCAACCATTGCGCAACTCTGATACTGCGTCTATGTTGTTGTTGACACTGCCATACTCCTACCAACTCTGCATCTGTATTGCAACTCCCTCTCATCTGTTACTGCTACAATTGAAACAACTTCAATTGAGAAGCATCCAAAATATTGAATCATCTGTGTTCAGTATGATGCATCTGTCTCCTGAGTCTTGACTGCTACTAGCCTTTGCACTGTCACTAAAGTATCTATGTTGTTGTTGACTTTGCACTGTGCCACTCTACATTGTTGCCAACTCTGCACTGCGCTCCTCAATATCTGACTTCTACTAGTCTGCAACTGTCTGGTTCTTACTACATCAACTGCTACTGAATACTGTGGGCCCTTGTAGCAAGGTAATGATCCATGAGGTGGACTCTTCAAGGACCCTTCCCAATCTTTGTAGCTCTCTGAGGCTACAACTCCAAGTCACCCCACCTCACTCTAGGAGGTATGGTTGCCATCGTTGCGAAGTCTTCCTCCAACCTAGAGGAAAACTTGTCGATCTCAACTGACGCTGCCTGCTGGTCCTGCTTCTCCGACTTGTCCTTCTTCCTGAGAGGACACTGCGTGCTATAGTGATAGAGCTCACCACATCTGAAGCACTTGACCTTTAACAAGTCCTTCTTCTTCTTTCTCTACTCCCCCTGCCCCTGACTGGGACCCTTAGATGCTAGGGCCACATTCTCCTATGCCATAACTCATTTAGTTCCTTCCCATCGTTATTGTCACTACCTATCAGTGCCATTGGAGAGTCAAGTTGCAACCTGTACAATCTATTGCTTCGGACTCCAATCTATCTTACCTTCTTCCAGCTAGAGTGTTTAACAAACACTTTCTTCCCTACGAAGTGGATATCATACCCCTTAGCCTATAACTGGGATATTGAGATTAGGTTCATACCCAATCCTGGCAGATGAAGTACATTTGTAGCGCTCGTGCTTACTCCTAAATCCCTCTAGAAATCGATGATACCTCTCGCTACTGGAGTACACTTTGTTCTGTTTCCCATCATAATCTAGAAGCCCATCTGCTGCTCCTTGTAGCTAGAGAAATATTCTCTAACTCTTGTAATATGCGTTGACGCTCCACTGTCTATATACCAGACACCTTGTGAAGTTGAGCCTGATAAGCAAGCAAATTCATTCTCCAATCTGGAAGACAACTCTGAAGCTCCCCGAATATCACATTGATCCATGGCCATATAGTGTGTTATTTCTCTTCCCCCCGGCATTGATTTTGTGATTGCAAACTGCTGCAAAACCCTCTGTGCCACAGATCAATAATCTTCTCTCGAAAATAACTTTGCTACTGCTCTCTCTGCCTGCTCGAATCACTGATCTCGGGAAATCGATATTTTTTTACCACCTGCTTCTTTGATCTGAGCTACCAATATGCTAAACTAGCTCTCATATCATGTGAAAATTTCATCTATTGTAGTAACTAGAAATTGTTTTTCTAACTGTAAATTTAATTATGTAGTTTATTTGCTACAACAAACAATGAATAAAATCACAACTACAATTTTCACCATAAAAAATATTGCGGAAAATAAAATACTGGAAACTGAGAAATTCTACTATACACACAAGAATTTTGACACAACTATTTTTGGACAATTGTCCCCAGAAAAACCCAATGTGGAAAAACCAGTGCAACAGATGAGGGTTTTATTATTATTTTTTAGCAGCAATTCTGAATACAATAATTTAGATGCTCTACTGGCAGTCTAATACGAGGAAAAATACTGGCAAATTTATTGTGAGAATTTTCTTTCACCCCACAACTAATTTCTGCTCCTAAAATTTCCTCCCAAGCCACACAAAAATCCTTCTGCGTCAACCTCTATGCAGTGCTTGCGCAGTCCCTTTGGGAATTTTGGCCTTCCTCTTACTGTTGATTTTTGGTAGCATCGAATGTGCTTTAGCCATGAAATTTGGTGGAGAGGCTAAGGCACATGAGATCTCCAAGACTTAGAATCATTTGGAGAAATTCCACCTGGATGAAGAGATATTAAAATAATTAATATTTTTAATGGGGTTCCTAAGTCTAAACTTAGGAAAATTAAAATATTAATGTGTATTAATATGAAATGGGTGAGAAAGTTCTAAATAATGAGGATCAATCTGGTTCTAATCTTAGCCTTTGGTTAGGGACTTAATCTCGGCTGTTGAATTGTCAGTAGGAAAAATATAAGACGAGGCTTGAGGGTCAGTTGGAGACACACCAAGAGAGATTAACAACTTGATTTTGTGGGGCGAGGTTTGCTGAGGAAATCGAGTTAGTGATCCGTTGCAGTGAGGGGCATTTTAGCAAGGGATTTCCATCCAAGGCTGAAAAATACATAGTAGATATGCAGTGAAGGGTCGAGAGAGAAAACGCAGGCCCAAGAAGGGTTGATGCAGAGGCTGAAGGAGCTAGCGCAAAGGATGCAGAGGGTTGTAGAGGTTGACGCATAAGTCGTAGAGGCTGGTGCAGAGGACGAAAAGGGCTTCAAAGGCAGCGCTGGGGAGTTCTTGTGGGTAGACTGAGAGAAGATCACCTAGGAGAGGGTGATGCAGTTCCTGAAGAGTGATGCAGTTCTAGAGTAGTGCTTGGAGCAGCTTTCATTGTCCAGCACAAGGAACAGTGAGAGTCACTGTGGGGTTGATCATCCGGTCGTTGATTTTCCAGAATATCTGTCTCCGGATAGAGGTACTACTGCCAAGGATATTCTCTATTGGGTGAGCTATTTCTGGCACCCTAGTTGGATTCAAAATTTGCTTAATACAAATCCTCTATATGATGCACCAGTTTTCCCGCATTGGGTTTTTCTGGGGACGATTGTCCAAAAATAATGGTGTCCCTTGTGTTATTGTTTTTGCTTACTTCAGTGCATGATTTGTGTACCTGTGAAGGTTGCATTTGTGTTTACTTCGATATTTATGCAATTAAATAACTTGTTAATGTAAAGAACAAGTAGGAGATAGTAAACCAAAAATTGCAATAGGGGTTTCTGATGTGTTAGATTCAGGAATTTTCACACGGTAGAGGCGAATGAAGACACCAACCGAGAAAATCTGAGAATTTGTAGCAGAGAAGCAGTTGTCCCAAGAGACAACGTTGTTCCAGAGCTGAAGAGGCGAGAGGACGAGTGACACAGTGCAGAGGGTGTGACGCAGAGGCTCACACAGTGCCTGTGTCAACATTCCTAGCCTGGAGAGGAAGATGCAGTAGCTGGGAGGAGCACACGCAGTAGCTGTGTCAGCTGTCTAGGCCAGCACAGAGGCAGAGGGAGGCAAATCAGGCTTATGCAGTGGCAAGTCATCCTTTTGAGCCAGGAAGGATTCACGCAGTGGCTAGGAGGAGTTGATCCAACTCTCACTGTGATTGTGCAAAGCCAAAAGGGCTCAGATTCTTCAGTTGCGGGGCTAAGGGAGCTAAGCAGATTTTGATTTGTGCAGCTGGTGGAACGTTGTTTCTATGAGTTCAGAATAGTGTCTAAGGAGACTGAACCAAGGTAGAGGGAAGCACTACCTCGACAGATTTCTAGCCAAGAAATCTAGATCTGGGTTGCAGCGAGAAAGGAAGATTGGAGAGGAGTGATTCGACAGTTGGCCGAAGGATTTTCGAGAGGGAAATCAGGACTCAAAGGGAGTCTAGAGAAGAGGAGCAGAGATGGAAGTAAATGAATTGAGGGATTAGGATAGATCGGATGGGGCTTCCAATTTTGTCATTTGTAAGGCCAAGATCCTGTCAATCTTGGATAAACATCGCATCAACGACTATGCCTTGAAAATTGTAGCTGTCCTAGTTGACCCTAATGAAAATGACAAGTATGAGGAGGTCGAGGCGAAAGCAAAATGCATGATCATAAACGGGGTCAAGGATCACGTCATACCACATATTGTTGAGAAGAA
Source organism: Pinus taeda (assembly GCA_000404065.3). Lineage (NCBI taxonomy): Eukaryota > Viridiplantae > Streptophyta > Pinopsida > Pinales > Pinaceae > Pinus > Pinus taeda. The sequence goes on along the minus strand of APFE031430101.1, from coordinate 127,650 downwards.
CACAGCAAGGGAGATGTGGCAGATGCTAACCACCTTATACCAGGGCTCTTCTGTGCAACAGAAGATTTATTGGAGAATCAACTAAGGTCATATCATATGCAGAAAGGAGAGGAGATAGATCACTTCCTCCTCAGGTTGCAAGGAATTCGCGACCAACTTACTTCTGTGGGGTCTACACTGGACCAGAATTTATGGTCAGGACTACTCTGAATGCAGTCTTCGAGGACTGGGAGACGTTTGTCCAAAGCATTTTGGGTAGAGCGACTCTCCCCAGTTGGGAGGAGACGTGGACAACTCTTCGATAGGAAGAGATCAGGAGGTTGACCAAGGCAAGGAGTAGTGGTAAGGGAGTTCGAGTCAAGAAAGAGGAGGAGGAGGATGCGACTCTAACATCTGTGGGACAACAGAGGGTTCAGAAGAGGAAGAAGAAGGACATCTCCAAGGTCAAGTGCTTCAACTGTGGAGAGCTGGGACATTATGCATCTTAGTGTCCCTGGAAGAAAGGAAAGGGAGAAGCTTCTAATTCGATGGTAGCTCCAACAAAGGCAGAGAAGAATGTCGAGACTGATGACGATTGTGCCATGAGTGCTCATCCGCCTCTAGAGAAGAGGTGGGGAGACATAGAGCTGTAGTCGAGAGGACTATAGAAGAGGGGCAGGATCCTTGAGGTGCACAAACTCTTGGATCACATTTGACTACGGAAGCCCTTAAAGACAGTAGCATGATGACAGGTGTTGGGTGGAGCAAGGTGTGATGGAGCGACAAGGCAGTGCTAGAGTGCAGAAGTTTGTAGCAGCACAGTGGAGGTTGCAGCGTGCAAGGGGAACAGAAGAGGTTGCAGCAACACAGTGGCAGTAGAGGGAGCACAGGATAACAACAAAGGTGGCTTTAGCATCACGAGGCTTCCAAATTGACCAGGATGTCAGTGTTTGGCTGAAGTCAGTTACTTCTTGGTAACTGAGTTACACTGCAGCAGTTAGCAGTGACAGTGCTATGGGTTGCATGATGTAGCATGTTGAGAGGGAGCTGCAGTACAGATATAGCAGTGGCAGTGGCAGTGGCAGTGGCATTGTCATGGGCGTACAGGAAGCAACAATACAATGGATGTGGGGCAGCAGGCCAAGCATCAGCACAAAGGACCGATGCGGAAGATCAGTGTGATGTTTCTATGGTGAAGCATTACTAGAGCACATTCCTCGCTAAGAGGGAGTGTTGATTTTTGGTAGCATCGGATATGATCTAGCCATGAAATTTGGTGGAAAGGCTAAGGCACATGAGATCTCTAAGACCCAGAAATCGTTTGGAGAAATTCCACTCGGATGGAGAGATGTTAAAATAATTAATATTTTTAATGGGATTCCTAAGTCTAAACCTAGGAAAATAAAAATATTAATGTGTATTAATATAAAATGGGTGAGAAAGTTCTAAATAATGAGGATCAAGCCGGTTCTAATATTAGCCGTTGATTAGGGACTAAATCTCGGCCGTTGAATTGTCAACAAGAAAAGTATAAGAGGAGGCTTGAGGGTCAGTTGGAGACACACCAAGAGAGATTAAGAATTCGATTTTCTGGGGCGAGGTTTGCTGAGGAAATCGAGTTAGTGATCAGTTGCAGTGAGGGGTAGTTTAGCAATGGGTTTCCATCCAAGGCTAAAGAATACATAGCAAAGAGGCAGTGAAGTGCCGGGAGAGACAGCGCAGGCCCAAGAAGGGCCGACGTAGAGGCCGAAGGAGCCAGCACAAAGGATGCAAAGGACGTAGAGGGCTTCAGAGGCAGCGTTGGGGAGATTCTGTGGGGAAGATTGAGAGCAGATCAGCCGGGAGAGGGTGACGCAATTCCTACAGAGTGACACAGTTCTAGAGTAGTGCTTGGAGCAGCTTTCGCTGTTCAGCACAAGCAACAATCAAAGCTACTGTGGGGTTGATCATCCGGTTGCTGATTTGCTGGAATATTTGTCTCTGGATAGAGGTACTACTTCCAAGGATATTCTCTGTTGGGTGAGCCATTTTTGGCACCCTAGTTCTATTCAGAATCTGCTTAATAATACAAACCCTCTATATGTTGCATCGGTTTTCCCGCGTTGGGTTTTTCCGGGGATGATTGTCCAAATATAACAGTGTCCCTTGTGTTATTGTTTCTATTTACTTCAGTGCATGGTCTGTGTATCTGTGAAGGTTTCATTTGTGTTTACTTCAATATATATGCAGTTAAATAACTTATTAATGTAAAGAATAAGTAGGAGATAGTAAACTAGAAATTGCAGTAGGGGTTTCTGATGTGTTAGATTCAAGAATTTTCACACTTACTACCTCTGCCGGAACTAGCACACTTTCTCCTGAAATGTTGCTTACCTCCTCTACCACTTGCTATTCACTCACTGGCTCTATCTTCTCTACTGAGTCTCTGCTACTGAGAAAATTGAACTCCCTAGATAACTGAGTATCTGCACTGATATGTTCTCCATCTACTCATCGACTTCTTCTTATAATCTTCTGTTGGAGCACCAATGACCAAGATTAAAACACAATCGATGGCCCAAATTAATTCCTTGTCGATCCGTGTGAGTTTCAAAATGATTCTCACCTTATCTCAATTAACACTGATTAATTAACCATATTCCATAAGTTTAGACTTAGGAAATATTTAAAAAATGACTAATAATTTAATTGAAACACTTCTAGATGGAATTTCCAAAAACGATTTCTGGGTTTTGTTGATCTCATATATTCTAGCCTCTTCACCAAATTTTGTGGCTAGAACACATCCGATGCTACAAAAACTAACAATATATCCAAGCAAAATAACACAAGCTCAAATTTTATAATCAAACAATTCCACAATGTGTTCACAATTGTTATGCAATTATAGTGTTCAAATCTTGTGATTGTTGCTATGAGAAAGAAAAGGATTATGCAAAGGGTTATAATTATTTCAAAACAAAGCATAAATCACTTAGATCTGAGCTAGTAGAATCTGAATATTGCTTGATCAATTACAAACCCTTAAAATAAGCATAAAACCACCGGATCTAGGTTAAAATCATTTGGTAAATCAACCCTTCGCAACAGTACGAAGCAAGTCTTCAGAACAACAATGTAATGTACCAGATTGTGGGTTATCACAAACCAAGAACAAACTATTCGACTCAGATCTCCAAAACCCACATACAATTCCAAATTCAAATCAACAGATCTTAAGGAAAACGCTAATTAACTCAACACATTAATAAATCTTCATTGGGTTCAAATTTATTGCTCATGTATGGGTTTATTTGATTCACAATCTTGCTCTTTATATATTGACACAACAAACAACCACAATATGCTTTCAACGAGCTGGGTTGGTCCGGCCCTAGCCAATCAGCTTGCTCCCCTGTAAGAAGAAAAGCTTGGTTACGTTGCTTTTGAATAGGAACTAACACAAAAATACAACGATGTGTGAAACCAGGCATAATCCCATTTTTATTGATAAAGATCTCTGTTCCTTAGTACATGATGGTCCAGCCTTAGAAGGCCCGGCCATACAAAGAAAAAGACTTCCTAAGTGCGTTCACAAGTAAAGTATCGCTATCCTACATAAATCTCAAATCTCATATATATAAACTTTACAAAACCGAAGTGAGGCATTCCTCCACTTGGTCAAAACAGTAATCAGTAAACAGTATCCTCCTTATGTTGTTTTAAGAGCAGGATCAAAATGGACGAGTCTGATGAAGCCGATCTGTAGTGGACGAGGGCATAACAAAATTACAACTGCAGTGCTCGAGATCATAACTGAAACAAATCCTCTGGAAATCAGGAGGAAAGGGCGTGCAACAAACTTCTTGATCTTCACGACCCCCCCATAGCAACAGCTGGCTGTGACTGCCAGCTAGCTCCCCTCATCCACGAGTTCTTTACTGCCACATAACCGATCTAGAGCTGGTACAGGAACCGGATACCAAATAAGCGTGGGAATAAAGTTTTAGGGTTGGTGCAGGAAAGAGTACAGGAACCCCGATCCACGTGCCTCCACATACCAGTTGCATTTATGAAATGATAGTGACTTAAAATGATAAAAGTCCTAAAGATAACCCAAAAGAAGGCATTTAATTCATAAAAATATTGATCCATCAATCCTAGTTAATTCTCATGAGTGTACTGCTAGAAACTAGAAATACAAGTTATAAAGGTTGCTTTTAGATTGTAAAACAGAGGTCAAAATAGGGTTGTATGGGCAAATTTTGGAACAATCCCAGAGCCTGACAGCCCCTTACTGCATTCTTGGGCAGTTTAATGCGCGGGTCTGCATCACTCATACCCCGAGCACAGCGACTTTTTCAACACATCCAAAAAGTATACAAGACTGTTTTTGTAGTAGCAACATAAATCTCAGATTGACTGACAGCTAACGCAATGCTAGCGATGTTACTACTGTAAAATCCCTGATCAAATATGGATATCTCTGGTTTGCCCGCTGTTTCGTATTTTTTCTGTTGGATTTTGTGTTTGAATTGATTTTCCAGCCATTTTTATGCATGCGGGGTTCTGACTCCGGAGATAATAGAAAAACAAGAATACATATGCGTGAAAAAGACTGCAAAGCTTTAAAAAGATTAAACAGAAAATTACATGCCTGGCGATTCTGAACTTGTTTGATGTTGAACTTGAAGTTGCCAGCAAATATACGTCCTGTAATTCCGCCCAGAGCAGCTCAAATTGATCCCCTGCACATTCGTCCTGTACAGGTGTACTCTTCCAATAGCACCTTACAGCATGTTAAAATGTATGCAACGATACCAAAACCGGTTTGTGATCACAATTCTATACATACTTTGTCTCGTCTGTCTCCGATATAACCAATGCGCAGCCAATACACACATACAGGCTCATCGCACTATACTCCAATCACGGGTTATGCGCTGCATGCCCAATTCACGATTTGTTGCATGCAGCCAACACAAATCACGATCATCCGGTATTGCGTTTTCTCCTCCGCGGCAACCATGATCACTTGGATCTATTCGCACAACAACTAGGCATTACAACCTCCGCCCTGATTCTTCTGGTCGCCACGTGGCTCCGTCCGATTTGGCAGTGCGACATTTGATTCTAATGCTGGGAACACGACTCGGCACAAACTTGCTGGCCCACGCAGAGTATTTGACCCGCCCGAACTTCTGCTTATTGCCCAAACCAACCGGGCAGCAATGCACTGTCACCAGAATTGATCGCACCAACATACAATTCTCCCACTGCTATTGGTCACTGAGTTCCCAACAAATGCCCACCAAAACCGATTTCCAAAGTGCACAGTGCGTAACGTGTTTGGGCATCAAATTTGCGTCAAATTTACTGTAATGTTCCCGCTTGAAAATTCCGGCAATACGAACTTTGCCTTGGCAACGACCAGCTTAGCAATCTATTTGGCCCTTAGCAGAAAAACACCAATTTGGCAGCCAAGAGAATAAATTTGTTCTGCCAATAATGAGTGTGCCTCACAGAAATAACTTTAACTTCTAAATAAATTCCGCAAGAAACCCTCACGCAGGCATGATGCACAACTCTGATACCACTGTAATATCTCTTTCAGAAATTTTGTGGTATTTTCTGAGAATTTTCTTTATAATTTTTTATGCCGGCATTTTTGTCAAAAACCCACGAAATTACATCAAAATGCACCAGTAAATAGGAAACCAAAAATTATACAAGCACGGCAAAAACATTGACAATTCACAGAGGTAAACCCAAAAACTCAAATAACATCAGAAAATGCAGCACAATGAATGACTCAGCTTCATTTATTATAATATAGCATGTAGAGTACAACTAGAAATATCTGAGACAAATAGAAAAGATGATAGTTTAGTGGACCTCCAAATATTCTGCTGCTATGCCGATCTTGATCTCTAAAACTCCACAACGACTCAACTATCCCTCCAACAACAGTTACCACTGAATCAACTGAAAGAGGATGAAGCACTAATTGAGGACCTGAATGATCCTCCCTCCAATATTTTTGAAGCTCTATGAAACTCCTGGATGAAGTCTCCTCAAGGAGAGTTGGGTTTTTGTCCAACACTCAACAGCATACCCGAGGGTTTCTGTCCTTGGGCTATAGAAGCTAGGAACTAGGTTCTCCAAATCTCACAAAGACAACCATATACAAATCCAAGATGTCCTCTAATGGCCTCCTCCTCCTCTTTTTATAGATTTGATGGACCCCTTTGGAACCCCCTGTTATTATTATTTTAATCATTGAGCACATTTCCCTCCTTTTTTTCAATTAAAGAATTAATGTGGGAAAATGGTAAATTGGCCACCATGACTTCTCAGGCCACTGAATCAACTGAAAGAGGATGAAGCACTAATTGAGGACCTGAATGATCCTCACTTCAATATCTTTGAAGCTAAATGAAACTCCTGGATGAAGTCTCCTCAAGGAGAGTTGGGTTTTCGTCCAACACTAAACAACATACCCGAAGGTTTCCGTCTTGGGGCTATAGAAGCTAAGAATAAGGTTCTCCAAACCTAAGACAACCATATACAAATCCAAGATGTCCTCTAATGGCCTCCTCCTCCTCTTTTTATAGATTTGATGGACCGCTCTAGAACCTCTTGTTATTATTATTTTAATCATTGAGCACATTTCCCTCTTTTTATTTCAATTAAAGTATCTTTTTAATGTGGGAAAATGGTAAATTGACCACCATGACTTCTCAGGCCACTGAAACTCACTTATAACCCTCCAATCCTGTAGATTTTCACGTTCCGGTTCCAACGACCTATTACACTAAGGTGTTCTTTCAAGTATTCCTCTTGAAATGCCACCTTAAGCGTATTTAATTGAATTAGGCCCATTAATAACTCTGTTTTTTGAAAGTTGTTGGAATGCAATGGAATGAAAGACAAACTATGCGGATGATGGAATATACCAAGTGAATGCCATCAAACCTCACAAAAACTTCTCAAAACCCCTCCAGAAGCCCCATGGGCTCGCTGATAGAGTAAACCAGCTCCTATGAACTGCGTGCTCCAACCTTAAAAGTCCATCCTGACCACGTTGTAAGGGAAACCAGAAAAAGGAACATGACATGGAGGCTATATCAATCATCCTTTTGGATCCATAGGAGTTGGGATTTGTTGTCTAGTGATCCTGGTAAAATAGCTACAATTGTATTGATATAATGTGAGGGTCACTTTTACCGTAGATGAGGATGTAAGGGGATGATAGTAGGAGAGTGACTACTTATAAATTATAATCCTTTGTTTAGAGATATGTATTTTTATGTATCCAATTGCTAAGGAATAAATTTGTTGGAAAATCAAAGAATTTGTAGATTATAGTTGACTTTTCTTAGTTGATAATTACTTGTGATATTAGTTGGCCCTTTATTACTTTTATTTCTTCTTCATCAAGCAATTACCAAAACAATGAAGATCAAAAAAAGACAAAGTACACAAAATATAGGCTCCAAGCCAGGGCAAACCCCCTCCAAGGGGAAAACCTAGAAAGAATACTTCTCTTCTTATAGAATCAAATCAAAATGAGACTTCCAAGACCCAAAGACCAAAGCCAAGATTCCTCCCAAGTAACAAGTCAACCCTCTAACAAGATCCTTTTCAAACAAGATGAAGTCTACCAAGGCCAACGAAGATGGAACCTCTTCAAAGTTTGCTCCAATCAAGTTTCAGCCTTCACTTCAAGTCTGCAACTTCGGTGTGCAACTCTCAGCGCTGCAATTAACCCATAAACCCTATTTTTTCGCATATATTAATATGTCAAATTTTCGGTCTCCTTCCTTCGCTTGGTATTTCTCCTTGTCTTCTACTCCTTCGCTCTTGTTTTCCGTTTCTTCTTATTGTAGATCAAATTTGTTGATGTTGATGATCCAAATGAGTCGAAGTCTCTTCTATTTATAGTCTTCTTCAGGGGTCGAATAGGCCTCTTCTAAGTCGACTTCTTGGTAGGGCCGACTTGGTCTTGGAGGATAAATTGACTTTCTAGACTTAAAAGATAACAATTTTCCTTTATTTACAACAAGTCCAAATGGGACTATAATACATGACAAAAAAATTTCTTTGACTCAACAAGCCCTAGAAGCATGAAGAACATGCTTTGACCTAGACTTTGAGCATGAAACCCATGCTTGAATAAATAAAAAATCTTTTTCTCTTTTTAATAAAATATACAATGTCATGATTACAAAAGTCATTATGAAGACTGAATCTAATTACATTCTCCAACACTCCCTCTTAACTAGGGAGGTATTCATAATCCCATCAAGAGGTACAAGGATTCTCAAATTGAAGTATTCTCATAAGAAGAGTTAGATTGATAAGCCATCTTTTAAGCATCTATATCATAACTAGCATTGTCATCATGGCAAGGCCTTAACTTGGCAAGCTCTTCTTATTTCAGAGCATTATGCTGGGAGGCTTTACGTGAGACACCACACTACCTCTAAGGCACATACACCATCCGGATGTTCACTAGGTATGTCTTTTTAGGACTTATTCTTATCTTGGATTACCTATCCTCAAAGAACATTGGTCCTCTTCGACCATTCTTATGTTGGATGCCCTACCTCATCCTCAAAGAGCATTAGTCTATTAGTTCTATCTTGGATTTTCAATCCTCAAGAAGTACCAATCTCAGATGCTTATCCAATCCTTTGGACCCCATTCTCTCTTCATGGGCTTCGCTTAGACGTACCACTGTTAGTCCTGGCCTAGTGCATGACACATGAATAAGATAATATAGTGCCAATCATCACTCCCTCTCAATTAGGGAGGAGATTTCCACCAAACCAAACTTTCTTCTTAAGTATTCAAGCTTCTTGTTTGGAAGTACCTTAGTCAGAATGTCAACTACTTGTTCATCTATGGGAACATAATGTAGCTTCATGACCCCATCTCGTACCAAGCTTCTGATATAGTGGTACTTATTGTTAATATGCTTTGTCCTAGCATGAAACACTAGGTCCTTGGTCAGCCTTATGCATCTTTGGTTGTCAGAATGTATAACTATAGGGTTCAATGGTCCTTCAAATAAATCTGATAGCAGCTTTTTAAGCCAAACAACCTCCCTACAAACTTCACTTGTAGCAATGTACTCTCCTTCAAGACTACTCAAAGCAACAATATCTTGCTTCTTGCTCATCCATGAAATCATGGAAGATCCCAAATTGAAACATCCACCAGTAGTGCTTCTCCCATCTATCTCACTGCCACCCCAATCAAAATTTGTATATCCCAATAGTTGAATTTCATTACCAACATATCTAAGGTAGTGATGCATTGTCCCACAAAGATATGTTAGGATGTGTTTGGCTGCTATCCAATGGTCATGTCTTGGCTCCATCTCAAATTGACGGAGAACATTTACTGCAAAACAAATGTCAGGTCTAGTATTCACGAGGTACATTAAGGAGCCAATCAACTGTCTGTAGCATGTAGGATCCATTGGACTAGAATATGAACTCCTCAACTTATTTAGATTTGTGATCATAGGAGTTGTCACTGGCTTACTATCCATCATGTCAAATTTCAGTAATATCTTGACCACATATTTTCCTTGACCAAGATATATTTCTCCAGGTTTTTCACAAACTTCCATCCCAAATAATAATGCATAAGTCAAAGATCCTTCTTGTCAAATTCCGTTGCCAACTGTCTCTTGCATTCCTATATCTGCTTCTCCACACCTTTGACAGTAAGTCATCCACATATAAAAGTATGATCACAGGTTCATCCTTGACCACTTTGATGTAGAGGCTAGGATCTGCAGAACTCTTGACAAAACCAAGTCTCAATAGGTATGCATCCATTCTAGCATACCATCCTCTAGGTGCTTGTTTCAAGCCATATAGAACCTTCTTCAATCTATAGACGTGTGTCTCCCTCTTATGTGGACTTTGAATCCCTAAGGTTGTTCAATATAAACTTCTTCATCAATGGTCCCATTTAGAACATTTGTTTTAACATCCATTTGATGAATGTTCCATCCCATAGTGGCAACAAAAGAGACAAGTGATCTAATAGTTGTATGTATTGCTGTAGGAGCAAAAGTTTCTTCATAATTGATACCTTCTTTTTGTGAAAAGCCTCTTGCCACATATCTAGCTTTATACTTATCAATGCTTCCATCCATTGCATGTTTGATCTTGTATATCCATTTGGAAGTGACAATAGATTTGTCACTTGGGCTAGGAACAATTTCCCATACATCATTCTTCATAATAGACTGTTACTCTTCTTGCATTGCATTCCTCCGTTCTTGATGTTTAGTTGCATCTTCATAGGAGGAGGGTTTAGCCTCAATGAGATTAGTCATATAGGTTGCATAACTAGAGCACCTTTTAGGTCTTTTACTTTCTCTAAAGGTTCCCTTAGCTGCTGCATGTCCCTCTACCTCTTGTAGAGTTGTCTTTGACCAAGCAGGTCTCTTACGAGTTTCTGGAATAACAAAATGCTTTACAGGTTCACTGGTTCCTTCAACATCTTCATGAGTAGGTGTAGAATCTTGAACATTGTCATCCCTTGAGATTTCCTCAAAAATGGGTATCTCTTCTTCATCAGAATCAACTGGGATATCTTTGGATCTCTTGTAAGTTACATTTTCTTCAAAGATGACATCTTTGCTTACTTCAATACGATGATCTTCTTTAATGTAGATTTTGTATGCTTTTCATCAAGAACTATAACCAACAAATATGTCTTTTGTACTTGTAGGATCCAATTTCTTCCTCTAGTCTTTTGGAATGTGTATGTAAATTGGGCATCCAAATATTCAAAGATTATCCACACTAGGCTTATTTCCTGTAAATGCTTCTTCTGGAGTCATATTATTGAGAATTTTGTGAGGACTTCAATTTCACAAGTAGATAGCTGTTATGAATGCTTCTCCCCAAAATAACTTAGGAAGATCTTGGTCATGAAGCATGGTTCTAACACATTCTTCGATTGGTCTATTCTTCGTTTCAACCACACCATTTTGTTCAAGGTTGTAGGGAACAATTAGCTCCCTTTTTATTCCTACTTCCTTGCAAAAAACTATAAGCTCTTTGGATGTATATTCTCCACTGTTATCGGATCTTAGGGTCTTTATCTTTCTTTTTGTTAGATTCTCTATTTCATCCTTGAATTCTTGAAATTTCTCAAATACCTCATCCTTGCCCTTGAGGGGGTATATCCATGTTTTCATAGTAATCATTAATGAATGTCACATAGTATTGATGTCCTCCAAGAGATTTTACTGGCATAGGTCCACACACATCAGAGTGTATGAGATCTAAGATTTCCTTAGATCTTGTACCACTTCTTGCAAAGGGTTTCTTCACATTCTTTCCTAGAGCACATCCCTTACAGATTCCTTCATTTTCTTCCTTTAATTCAGGGATGCCAGTGACCATTTGATTAAGAGATGGTAATACCTTGTAGTGAAGGTGTCCATACCTTCCATGCCATAGTTCAGAAGGGGTAACATCTAAGTGTACAAGAGCTTGAGGAAGAGGTGTAAGAAGTCTATACAATGTCCCCTCATGAATCCCAATTATCTTAGCATGTTCAATAACTAGAGCCCTTTCCCCAAACCAAAACTTTTCCATCAACAAAAGCAATCCTATCACCATTATCTTCTAGGCAAGAAATAGAAAGTAATTTTTTCTTCAAACCTAGAATGTAGAGTATATTATTGATATGAATGCTTCCACCAATCTCTAGCTCCAATGAAGTAGATCCAATTCCTTTCATAGTGTAGATCACTTTAAAGTTTATTTCTTTCACCTTCCCCTCTTTTTCTAGGCCTAGCCTACATAGGTCACCTAGGGCATCAATTGTCTCACAATCTAGGCTTCCAAATACTGCTATTTTTGGTCCACAATTGCGCTGGTGTGTCCTAAAGAAGCCCTCCAAATTTCATGAGATTCTAATGGTTGGATCTTCAGATATCGCAAGCCCTAGCTTGAAGACCAATTCTTGCCCTTGGTTTCCCTTATGCTAGAAACCTCATTGGGATCCTTGCATTGCCTTTCATTGAAAATTCATTCCTTGATCCCTTCCCCTCCCTAATTAGTTCAAGTATATCATTGGTTGCTAAATCCTATCCTCTTGACCTTACCTCTGATCCTCTTGGTCTCGCATGGTCCCATGTACTATGAAGGTTAATTCTTCAAATATCACCTGGAACCCAAGTTTCCACAAGAATTCTAGAGCTTAGGGATCTCCTTTATAAGACACATACTCAAAACCTAACCCTTGAAATTCTCTCCAAGTCCTTCCTAGAGAGCCTTCCATCTTGTCTTCCAAGACAAGCAAGCCACAATCTTGAGCCTCTCTTGTGAATAGGATTCTAGGATCACCCTTCATCCTATCTTTGATCTATTCATCTTTGTGATCCTTATCATATCGGGTCTCCTCCCATCGGTGAAAGTCCATAAAGAGTAGGGAGCTTTTGCTGAGGTGACAGTGGGCTATTGATCCATTGTTGCCCTTGACATTGCAATTGTCCCTTTAGGATTCCCTCCTAGGACCCCTGTTAGTTTGAGTTGTAACAGGGCCGACTTGGTCTTGGAGGATAAATTAACTTTCTAGACTTAAAAAATAATAATTTTCCTTTGTTACAACAAGTCCAAATGGGACTATAATACATGGCAAAAAAATTTATTTGACTCGACAAGCCCTAGAAGTATGAAGAACATGCTTTTACTTAGACTTTGAGCATGAAACCCAAGCTGGAATAAATAAAAATTATTTTTCTCTCTTTATATAAAATATACAATGTCACGATTACAATAGTCATTATGAAGACCGAATCTAGTTACATTCTCAACAGATTCTCATAAATTTAGGGGGGAAATAACAATCAGTGACTGGAACGCTAGTGGGGTTCAACTATGATATTCAGTGTTTGTTCCTTTATGTTGATATTGAAGCTCCCTTGCTTTCATTAAGCGATTCTCATGTAAAGGGTATGCTGCATAGCTACAAATCATGTTTACGATTTAGAGGGTTCAGAGGCACAGCATCAAATCCCTAAGTTTCAATCAATTGGTATGTTTCAAAGGTTGAGGTTATAAGCTTTTTACTTTTTATTATATTCCAACTTGGAATGAGTTTCATATGACACCATCAAACTGATGCTTACATCTTTATGGAGAAGCTTTGCAACCCCTTAGTTTGCCTTTGTTTTCGATATTTTATAGGAACACCCTTACATTTAGAAGGAATAACCGCTAAAAGGATACTGGATAGCACTTTACTGGATATCAATTGAAAATTAAATGCATTTTCTCTATTTGCAGGAATTGATACAGAAATCCCAGGATGGGATGGCTTCCATAGAAAACAGATTGCAAGTTCTTGAGCAAATGGTAGAAGATATGTCTAGAGATGTAGCTATTTTAACTGGAAGACAAGGCAACAGTCCCATGATGGGGTTTGAGAATGCACCTAATAGGTCCTTGCAAAAGAATTATGCAACTTCTGATCATTCAAACCCCAAGTACGGGACAGGTAATGAGGGAGGTTCCACTTTTCCAGAAAGGTTTTTTTCATTCAATGACATTCAAAATGCAAACAGGAGAGCGAGAGAATCTTCATGGGGGTTGTCTAATGCTGGTACAGATATGTGCAACAATCAGGCACATGAAATTGCTAGACATGATCATGTACTGGAAGGGCAGAACATTTCTAGAAGAGATAGGCATGGTGTTTTGAATCAGGGCAGATCATCAAGAAACGATAGTCATAATGGAAACCAGTTTGCCAATACAAGAGGTTGGGACAGCAGGGTTGGACATATCAGGCTTGGAGAAGGCCCTTCAGCTAGAAGTGTTTGGCAGGCTTCAAAGGATGAAGCAACTCTTGCAGCAATAAGGGTAGCTGGAAAAGATGCAGGGGCCTCAGAAGTGGAGGCACTTCCAGAGTCATTTTCTTCCAAAACTTCATCCAGAGTAACTAATCCTCAATCAAATGCTGAAGGAATGCAATATAAAAGTGGAGGAGGAATGGGACAGTTTTGGACATTATGGAGTCGGGCAATGGAATGTCTGCACTCTGGTGATATTGATCAAGCCTATGTTGAAGTACTATGCACAGGGGATGAGGTGCTACTGGTGAGATTGATGAATCGGACAGGTCCGGTACTAGACCAGATTTCGACAGGGACAGTGAATGATGTTTTGCATGCTATTGGACAATTGCTACAGCAACAAAGCTTCTTTGATTTTGGAATACCGTGGATCCAACAAGTATGTATGGTTTCACACCTAGAGGACTTTGTTTATTACTCAACATATTTGCCGGCTAATAGTATCAGACTGCCCTGCTGAAATATTTTGTTCATAAAGCTATCATGACAAGCTATCCTTGAGAGCATGCCCTCATTTTCTCCCTACAAAATAGGTAAAACTATAAAATCTTAGTTTCTTTTCTGTTTCTTCTTCCTGCTGTCTGACCATCACAACTGCCTAGCTATAAGCAATAGCCTGATGTACTTCCTGACACCTGAGTCTCCAGTCCTCATCAAACAGGTTGCCTGCCATTATATTTGCATCACTTTGGATATGCTTTATAGTACTCATTATCCCCCTTCTATCCAAGTATCTATCTGCTGTGTTTATTTATATTAAGGTTATCTTAAATGCCATAAGTTGTTTTGATACTTCAGATTTCCATACTAATAAACGCCGAATTATTTCTTTATCCAAATAAATATCTATGTCAATTTGACTTTTAGAAGCTGTGTTGGGAAATGGGAAAAGTTAGGGTTGTGCAACCCACCACAATTACTAGTAGCATGGAAGCACCTCTACTAAGCACAAAATGTTCCTCATAATACTGATCTATGTCATGTGTAAATCCACAAACTCTAGAGGCCATTACAACTATTTCAGGTGTTTAGAACTGCAATTTTTAAAATGACCAACTTTTTTGTAAAGTGTGTATATCTTCAATGCTCTGCTCAATCATCAAGGAAAATTCTATTTTGTAGTTACTGAATAGCTTGTTCCTCCATTACTGTCTAGGCTGATCCCCCATATATTCCTGCCCAGCGGTCTTTTTCAATTCAATTGTAATAGATTAATGATTGCTTAAGTTGGCCTGCAGTATTTCTGATTGCCACTAATTTTATTAGCTTCCTTCAAAGCCAAAATTTCAACTAACTTTTCTTGATGTAATTTCCAGATCAAAATAAATAACCAGCAAAGGAGTTGCATTTTAAGGGCCTAATCCTTTTTTCCATTGACAGGTTTCAAACATGATTTCTGAAAGTGGTCTAGATTGCCTCGAACTTTCCCTTGAAGCAAAGAAAGAACTTTTACTATGCCTCCAAGAAGCTTCAAGCATGGACCTACCTGGGGGCTGGGATGGTAATACTATGGATGAGCTTTTTCATCAGTTGGCAAATGCATGGTCTATTGACTTCCAGAATGTGTCTAGCAATTAGGTCAACAAACACAACATATTAATGAGGGTAGAGAAAAGTCCTATTTCAATTTAAAGAAAAAAGCTGATTGTAAATATGTTTTCTACTTATGATTCTTTGCTCTTCAACTCCAATTGTTGCGTGTTTTAGAAGCGCCACTACATTTTTTGTTTCCTCTTGGAGATGCAGTTCTGAGGCCAAGTTAGTGATATTAAATTCTTCTAAATCTATTTTTATCATACTAATAAATCTATCCACTTGTATCAACTGGGGATAGAAATGCTATATAAACTTCTTGTCTGGTTTCCTATGACAGAAGAATATATGTTTATTAGAGCACTCTCCTCTACAGCATGTCACTTCAAATTTTGGAGGAATTTGAAGAAAATGATCAGCAATGTTGGTATATTGGTCTAGCTAGAGAATGTGCGTTTAGATTTATCCTTCTGTTTATGGCATTAGTCCTTCATATTTTCAGTTTTTTATTGACCTTTTCCACCTGTTTCGGACACTACAATTGTTTGTTTATGACACTTGAAAAGAGTGTCTGGCACTTATCCTGAAGGCTTCACTTTACTGTGTATTGCATTTTTACCAGGATTAAGTCTATTCTCAAGATCAATTGTAGATTTATTGGTTTTACTTTGTCTAGTTACTCTAGAATTCAAATAAAAACTTTGAATGCTTACAAAAAAATCCACAGGATTCATTCTATGAACTGGAATGAACTGATTTAAAACATACATCATAAGATTCAGGCCACGTGAAGAGCTAAGGAAATTCATACGAAGAGGAGAGATACAGAAACTTGGAACTTAAGAACCATCTAAAAGAAACTGAACGTCCTGAAACCTCATACAAGCTGATTGATTTTACAGCTTCTCTACCTAGAACACTTGTAACTATTTGTCCATCCAAATCTTGGCAAGCAACTGACTCTTGGACAGATAATGCATATTAATATTTTGTAGCACTCAAAATCTGAGTAACCCTATGTTCCAACACTAACAAAACATAATGTAGTAATAAATGATGTAAAGCCTATCTTCCAACATTGATGAAATATAATGTGGTAATAAGTGATGTAACACCTATTAAGTTAACATTTAATGTTCGGGAGTTCGTTGGTGTGCAAAAGGCAGACCCAGGTTTTAAATGAACCAGCCAACAAAACCTCTCAGTCACCGGCCCTTTCGGTATCACCTGCCACCTGAAGCATCTTATGATGGACTGCAGGAACATGGACAATTCACTGCAGGAACATCGACAGTTCTATAGTGATGGAGGAGACATAGAGGCTATGCTATCACTATCATTTTCAATATAAAAGAAATTTTAAGTATACCCCTAATTCGTGCAATAAATCAATCATTAACAGAGTATAACAGATAGATCAGATCATTCACAACATAATGCGCACCAATAAACAATGAACCCAAACAATGATTTGTATTACTTCTGGAAAATACTTCATTACATTGCAATTGTCATGGCTCACTAGCCTAATCCATCAAGTTACAACACGAAAATACATTCTATTTCTAAGTCTATCTTCGTGTATCCCCTACCTACTACATCGCGGCTTTAACTATTTATAAGTTTACATTGGGGCACAAAGTCGACAAACAACCTACTTTTACTATGGGCAATTCTTACCATGGGAAAAAACCAACAAACTTGCCTAGAGTATTTCCTTCTTCTCTGCTTTCCACGCACTGACCCTTAGTCATCTTTCCCACGTAGAATCCTTCTGCATGATGCTCCTCTGCATAGATCACGAAATCCTTCCTCAAAATGCTGCTCCAATAGTGCCCCAACACTCACCTGTGGCTCCTTCCAAGCCACTTAGTCCGTCTACTATTCCATCCCGCTTCCATCATCGCAATAAGTCAGTGTCGCCAACATCTATACTGCATTCAAAATTTAGTACACTAATCCTCCTACTACTTTTCTTTCTTGCGACACTTTCCCTTGAGGTTGCAAGTATTGGTTCTTGCACATCTCTTTTCTACAAAGATCTACATGCCACCTTTCAGTGCATGTAGGGCCGACTCCTTTTGAATGATGCAATCCATGCAACTTCAGCTATCTCGATGTTTCTTGTTGGTAATGATACTTCACTGCAGGTTAGGTGCAATGCCCCCATGAGCTCTTTGAACTATTGTTGTGCTCAGTTTCTTCAATGATACATATTCTTTTGACATGCCACTCTGCACTTGCATTATTCGGAATAGGTGCTTTTGTTGAACTTTCTACAAACTACGTAAGATCTACAATTGCACCTAATGGCTTAGTTTTGGCCTTATTCTTTGATACTCCTCTTCTGATGATCGCTACTTGGAATTTCCAGCGCACTCTCACTTTGCAATTCTCAAGCACTCTAACTTCCTCGTGTCACTCTCAATTCTCCATATTTTGTGGACACAATGAATTCATTCAATTGTTTCTCTATGATTTATAAACTGCTTGCCATGCAGCGATATAATTTGAAATTTGTCCAATCTGATTTGACGTTTGCTACATTGAACAACTTCTTGTCATTATAGTTTACTCATTTGACCATTGATGAAGTGGCTTCTCAATCCTTCCATGGTCTCCATTTGACATGGGTTACCATGACATTTCCCATGTCTTCGTCTATTTTTTGCTCTTAGTTTTATTCGCGCCGAAAAAAAATCTATCACCTTAGCACCTACTTGTGATATGATCCTACCTTCATACTTGTGCACAATTCCTTGTTTACTCGTAAAAATACCCCCCCCCCCCGCCCTTCTCTCTTTTTATTTTTTTCTACGTGGATCCTTTTCATAGTGGTTTGATGGCTCCTATAGAGTTTCAACTAGCTTCCATTGATGAATCCTTCAATAGGTTCCCCATTGAGTTTCTTTAATTGGACAACTCTTGCCTCTTTCACGCATTAGATTATATAAGGGCCCAACCAATGCATCTAAAATTTCCATAGATTAAATTTACTGTCAAAGAGTAGAACTAAATCTCTTGGATGAAACTTCTTCTACTTTATGCACCTATTATGCCAAGCATTTTCACATGCTTTCTGAACATTTTGATGGAATCCCACCACTGCGCTATCTTCCTCCAACTGTAAGAGTTCTGACAGCCTTTTCTCTATTGTGCCTCTATCTATTAAATTATCTAAGGCAACAATGCACAAACTGGGCACTATGAATTCCATAAGCATTACTGCTTCCTGCCCATATACCAACCTAAAGGGTGTTTGTCCTGTCAACTTCTTACATGATGTCTTATATGCCCTTAACATTGTTGGAACTCGTAAATCCCAATCATCTCTGTTTGCATTGCAGACTTTTGTAAGATCTTTTTCCATAATTTTGTTAAAAGCTTCGATAGTGCCATTTTCCTGCGGATAATATGGGGTGCTCTTTTGGTGATAAATATGAAATTCCTGTTAATTTTATGTATGTTCTATGCTTAGAGCAATTTATTTCAATTTTCACATTTAGCTCAATATCTTTTCCAGATTAGCAATCACATCAGCATTAAAGTAAACTGTAGATAGAACATAAACATAAATTGCAGAAGACAAGCCAAGACAAGAGGACACAAGATGTGGTGCTAGCCAGGGACAAACAATGTGGGGAAACCCTTGATCAGTTCTTCTTTTATGTTCTTCAAAGTTCAGCAGAGAAAGTGAGAGAGAGAGATAGTACATTTACAACAGGAGTCAACACTTTGACTTATCTGAGCATAGATCATCTCCTATAACGATGAGATCAGTTGAAGACATTCTGCTTCAACTGATTCTCCAAGGTGACGACTTTACCTATCGTAGTGCTGCCTTTCGTCCATTTGCTGCACCTTATCGTGTAGCACAATCATGCTGCATCATGCATCATCATGTTGCTCATGATCACTATGTTGCCCGTACATCATGCTTCCCATGATCTCATACATCACGTTGCCTTCCTTCGGAGACAGATGCTTCGGTTGTTTCGGCAGTTCTCGGTAGTTCCGGCTTTTTTGGCAGTTCCGATAGTTCTGACATTTCTGGCTTTTCCGGCTTTATTTTGGCTTTTCTTGTATTTCCGGCTTTTCCAGTGTTTCCGGCTTTTTCGGCTTTTTCAGTAGTTCTGGCTTTTCTGGCAGTTCTAGCTTTTCCGGCTTTTCCAGCTTTTCTGGTAGTTCCAGCTATTCCGGCTTTTCTGGCTATTCTGGCTTTTTCGGTAGTTGCGGCTTTTCCGGCTTTTTTGGGTTTTCCAGCTATTCCGGCTTTTTTGGCAGTTCCAACTTTTTCGGCTTTTCTGGTAGTTCCGGCTTTTCTGGCTTTTCCGTCAGTTCCAGCTTTTTGGACAGTTCCGACTTTTCTAGCTTTTTCGATAGTTCTGGCTTTTCCAGCTTTTCTGGCTTTTCTGGCAGTTTCGGCTTTTCAGGCTTTTCATTGGGATCTCTCCTCCTACTAAAACCCAAAGACAAGTAGAGAGAGAAAGAGATCCAAGTGTGTGTAGAAATGACTTGAAGTCCTCTTCTATTTATACTGAAACGCAGAGGTTGAATAGACATGACTGTTGGGCTTTTGAGCCTACATAAGTTCCTGCCCGACTTAACAATTTGTCCATAACATAAATAAATTCATAACTTCATAAATACTTATCGGAATCGGATGATCTTTAGATCAATCCTACACCTCTCAATGAGAGGGATCCAATAAAAATATCAGCTGCCATAAATAATATGACCCACATGGAGTTGGCCCTAGTTTCCAATTTTAACACTCTCTCGCAACTAGGGAGAACTCCATCCGCTGATCCATATGTCCAACTATACTATCTCTGCTATCAATGCCCTGCACTGCTCTGCTCAGCTATGCTGGCTCTACTCTTCTCTGCTCTGCTCAGCTCTGTTGGCTCTGCTTAGCTCTGTTGGCTCTGCTCAGCTGTGCTCTGCTCTGCTCAACTTAGCTCTGTTGAACCATGAAGAAGAAGAATTGATCAAGAATGTGTCATACCATTCTCCACTGACCTGAAGTCAGTCTCAGAGTGTGTACCACTGGTCCCAGATCAGTCCTCAACCGACCCGAAGTCATTGTCATAGTAGGTACAACTCCTACCACTAGTCCTAGACCAATACTCTATTGACTCGAAGTCAGTCTCAGAGTATGTACCATTGGTCCCAAACCAGTCCTCAACCGACCCGAAGTCAGTGTCATAATGGGTACAACTCCTACCACTCGTCCCAGACCAGTACTCTACTGACTTGAAGTCAGTCTCAGAGTATGTACCACTGGTCCCAGACCAGTCCTCAACCAACCCGAAGTCAATGTCATAGTGGGTGCAACTCCTACCACTGGTCCTAGACCAGTATCATTGATCCCAGATCAATGAAGGTCATCCTAGCACAGGGAGTACAGTAGATACAACGATGCGTCCATCGGTACTACTATGGTCCCTATCCTCATTTCCCTGCTCATTGATCAGATGAGCGGTACTTCCCATGAGTCCCATACTGCATGGGTAGGATGCCTCAACAGGAGAACTTAATCAATCCTGTCCTCACAGGAGAACTAATCATCCTGCTACACAATCGCCATGGAGAACACATCATCCAGGCCTCACAGGAGAACTAATCATCTTGCTACACGATTGTCATGGAGAACACATCATCCAGACCTCACAGGAGAACTAATCATCCTGCTACAAAATCGTCACGGAGAACACATCATCCAGACCTCACAGGAGAATTAATCATCTTGCTACACAATCGTCATGGAGAGCACATCATCCAGACCTCACAGGAGAAATAATCATCCTGCTACACAATCGTCATGGAGAACACATCATCCAGATCTCACATGAGAATTAATCATCTTGCTACACAGGAGAGCGAATCATCCTATCCCACAAGAGAGCGAATCATCTTGTCCCACAAGAGAGCAAATCAACTTGTTCACAGGAGAGCGAATCATCCTATCCATAGGAGAGCAAATCATCCTGTCCCACAAGAGAGCGAATCATCTTGTCCACAGGAGAGCGAATCATCCTGTCCATAGGAGAGCGAATCATCCTGTCCCAGTGCGCACCACCAGGGGAGGGTGAGTCACCCTGTGGTCGTATGTTGCTCTAGTAAGAACCACAAGCCCCCAGAGCTCCCAGAGCTCAATGTATACAACATGCAGGACCCTTGTACAAGGGTCTCTTGACGACTCAAGTCGTTCGGGAAAATCACAAATTTGATCTTTCCCCCGGGGCTTAGACAAAGTGTAGTGACTTGTGCATCATCTCATAGCAATGGAGCTTCCTTGCTCATAGACTTACCATATCCCAGATAAGGTAGTATCTGATGTCTATTTGTTGGAGAAATCGTTGAATACGGGATTCCTCAATAATCGAATCCCACCTCTGGTTGTCACAGTGGTACAAACAACTCACTTGAAGAGCTTCCCCAACCAGGCAGCTTCATACTAAATCATACTCGTAGATATGTATCCGGTCTTACCGGTGCTTATAACAACCGACTTCTGCTTCCTGCTCATCCATGATATCGAAGCAAAATCCAAAGATAAACAGAACTAAGAAGTGCTCTAGTGATCCTCCACACTGCCTGCCCAATCTGCATTCGAATAATCGTGCAGTTTCATATTTTCGGAAGTGTATCTCAATCCATGAGATATTGTGCCCTGAAGACATCTCAGAAGATTCTTGGCACCAATCCAGTGAGGTTCAACCAAATACAAGCTCACCATGCTAACTGCAAAACATATGTCCGGACGAAAGTTCACCAAGAACATCAACGCGAATGAGTTTATGAGATTCAGAGGCATTTCCCAAATCTGGTCCAACATCACTACCATATAACTTCTGAAAGTTAAGATCCTCGAGGTAGTCACAGGCTTGCAGTTCACCATTCCACATATGGAATCCAACTCCCTCTTACTTTTGCCAATGAGAGGCTCTGCACCTGTTAGAAGTAGGTTGTCCTTATAAGGTGCTGGTATGAGAGGTCTATCATCCACAACCTTCGGATGGTTTGGATCCGTTTCACTCCTAGTGAATCTCAGCTTTATCAGACAGCTATCAATCCTCTCATACTATGCCCAGGGTGTTTTGCTTCAAGCCATAGAGGGCTTTCTTCCACCTGTATACATGAGATTCCCGTTCATGAATCTCAAATTCCACAGGTTGCTCCAAACCTGTGGACCTGCTACATGAGGGGAATGGTCCCCTTGTAAGATTTTCCTTCGCTACATCTCAGACATGTGCTTTCATGCTCCTTTTAAATTCAGGCTTCCCTGACACCATCTAACTCATAGACCTCCGGTTCTATGTGTCAATGGACATGGTCCCCAGTGGACTTCCTGTAACTTAATACAAACCTGAACTCAAAAACATCTTTGAAAATTCTATTTTCAAATATGTACCTTTCCATCGACGAGTGCCACCCTGAAACCTTTGACTTCCATTTCCGAGATGGACACCAGGTTCTTCTAGCGATCAGGTACATAAAAGAGATTATGGGGTTCCTTGCTTTCTTTGAAGAGTTGATCATTTCCTTGATGACCTGCATTACTTTTCATTCCTCTGATCATTGAAGATGTACCTAGAATGATTGTTATCTTCATCAAGAGATTTATCTCTGCTATTCGGACACTCCTTTGCATGATGGCCGAACTTATTGCAACCAAGGTATCTGCCTTTCCTTCCACCCTTAGATCTGAACTTCCCAATGAAGTGATCTTCCGTTGTGCCATTCTGATAATATTCTTTGCTTCCACTTCACCCTTAGCAAACTTAGAAGAGAGATGTGGAACTCATTGATCCTTTTGTCTTGTCCCTATTGTTTTTGGTGATTGCTCTTTCACTCTTGCTTGGGCATTGTCTTCACCTCAGCTCTGATACCATGTTAATTTTAGGTATGTTCTATGCTTAGAGCAATTTATTTCAATTTTCACATTTAGCTCAATATCTTTTCCAGATTAGCAATCACATCAGCATTAAAGTAAACTGCAGATAGAACATAAACATAAATTGCAGAAGACAAGCCAAGACAAGAGGACGCAAGATGTGGCGCTAGCCAAGGACAAACCCCACAATGTGGGGAAACCCTTGATAAATTCTTCTTCTATGTTCTTCAAAATTCAGCAGAGAAAGTGAGAGAGAGAGACACAGTACATTTACAACAAGAGTCAACACTTTGACTTATCTAGATCTGAGCATAGATCATCTCCTATAACGATGAGATCAGTTGAAGACATTCTACTTCAACTGATTCTCCAAGGTGACGGCTTCACCTATCGTAGTGCTGCCTTTTGTCCATTTGTTGCACCTTATCGTGTAGCACCATCATGCTGCATCATGCATCATCATGTTGCTCATGATCACTATGTTGCCCATACATCATGCTGCCCATGATCTCATACATTATGCTGCCCATGATCTAAAACACCATGTTGCCCATTCATCATGCTGCTTATTATGCTGCCCATGATCTCATACATCACTCTGCCTTCCTTTGAAGACAGATGCTCCAGCTGTTTCAGCAGTTCTCGGTAGTTCCGGCTTTTCCAGCAGTTCTGACTTTTTCGGCAGTTTTGTCAGTTCCGACATTTCTGGCTTTCCCAGCTTTTCTTGTATTTCCGGCTTTTTCGGCATTTTCAGCTTTTCTGGCTTTTTTGGCTTTTCTGGCTTTTCCGGTAGTTCTAGCTTTTTTTTGGCTTTTTTGGCTATTCCGGCTTTTTCGACAATTCTAGCTTTTTTGGCAATTCCAGCTTTTTCGGCTATTCTGCTTTTCCGGCAGTTTCGACTTTTCCGGCTATTCTGCTTTTCCTGTAGTTTTGACTTTTCCAGTTTTTTGGCTTTTCCGGCTTTTCAGCTTTTTGGGTAATTCCGGCTTTTCTGGCTTTTCGGGTAGTTCCATCTTTTTCAGCTTTTCTGGCAGTTTTCGCTTTTTCAGATTTTTTGGCTTTTCGGGCAATTCCGGCTTTTTCGGCTTTTCTAGCTTTTTCGGTTTTTCCGGCAGTTCTGGCTTTTCTGGCGTTTCCGACGTTTCCTTAGGATCTCTCTTCCTACTAAAACCCAAAGACAAGTAGACAGGAAGAGATCCAAGTGTGTGTAGAAATGACTTGAAGTCCTCTTCTATTTATACTAAAATGTAGAGGTTGAATAGACATGACTGTTGGGCTTCTGAGCCTACATAAGTTGTTGGCCGACTTAACAATTTGTCCATAACATAAATAAATTCATAACTTCATAAATAACTTATTGGAATCAGATGATCTTTAGATCAATCCTACACCTCTCAATGAGAGGGATCCAATAAAAATATCAGTTGCCATAAATAATATGACCCACATGGAGTTTGGCCCTAGTTGCCAATTTTAACAATTCCTCTATCAACGCAACAATCGGTTTGTTCAAAAAATGAGTACCTTGATTTCTCATCAATATTTTGGGACATCCAAATCTCGTTACTATGTTTTCAAATATAAACTATGTGGTTGTCTTTGCACTGCAACCATGGATAGGTTCTGCTTCTGCCCATATGATAAGATAATCTATGGAAGTTATTATGTACCTCATTCCAAATTTCTTTGCTAGCTGGTTGATTAGTCCGATGAAGTCTATTGCCCATTTTTCAAATGCATGCAATGTTAACTGCAGACATAATGGCATCTCATCCCTCCTAGAAGGATTTCCAACTCTTTGATATACGTAGCATTTTTGGCAAAGATCCTTAACATCATTGTGGAAAGTGGGCTAACACAATCCTGCGTGGTAGCCTTCCTACACATAATGGCCTCCTACAACTCCTTCGCGTGCTTCCAACAATATCAATGGCTTCTCATGTTCCAACACACATCTTCGAAGGATGCCATCTACACCAAGTTTGTGCAGGCATCTTGCTATTAGTTGGCGTTGGCACGAAAATGACAATGCCAACATTTTCACCTTACCCGGAGGGCAAGGAGTCTCACCTGAGGCATGCCGCGGCTGAAGTTAGATGGAGCTAGGAGGGGTATTTGTTAGTTTTTGGTAGCATCAGATGTCAGCTAGCCATGAAAATTGGTGGAGAGGCTAAGGCACATGAGTTCTAAAGAACCCAGAAACCATTTGGTGAAATTCGACCTGGATTGTATTTTATTAAAATAATTAATATTTTGAATGGGGTTCCTAAGTCTAAACCTAAGAAAATTAAAGTATTAATGGGTATTAATCAAAATATGGGTGAGAATGTTCTAGAAAGCAGATCAAGTCAATTTTTTAATCTTAGCCATTGATTAGAGACTTAATCTCGGTTTTTGAAGTCTCAACAACAAAAGTATAAGAAGGAAGCTTGGGGTTCATTCAAGAACACATAAAGAGAACGAATTGATCTAGAGTTCAAAATTTCTGGGGCTTGGAAGCTGAGAAATTCAAACTAAGTGATCATTCTGTAGCGGGCAAGGATAGTTCGGGAATACTGGGTAGAGAGGCCGAGAGCCACCATTGGAGGTAGTGCAACACCTAGAAGGACTGACATTGGGCCAGTCTAGGCCTACGCAGGCTTGACGCAAAGCCAGAAGGGCTAGGGAAAAAGTGAGGTCGTCTTCACGCATAAATCCAGAACTGTCGGGGAGCTACCAGAATAGCCGGGAGAGGTTGACGCAGAAGCTCCAAGAGGCAAAAGAGATAGCGCGGGCTGACGCAGAGCCTCTGAGGCTGACGCAGGGCCTACGTAGGGCCAGCGCAGAGATAGTCAGGGGTTTTCCAGCTCTGCTCCCAGATCAGTCAGAAATAGCTGGGTGAAGTGAGGTAATCTCACTCAATTTTCCGCCATTATATTTTTCTCTATAACTAGATTGTCGAGAGGACATCCAACATTGTATTCAGAATTAGTGCTTAATAATATGAACCCTTAGAGTTGTTGCACCGATTTTCCTGCATTGGGTTTTTTCGGGGACTGTTTTGTCCAAAATTGACAGTGTCCTATGTATCTTGTTCTTTGCTCAGTTTCTTGTTTGATGTAATCAAATTAAATTGGTGAGGCTGCAGAAGTAATTCACTTCAGTATTTTTCAGATTATAACTTGACAATGTATATTAAAATCAAGTAGGAGAAGTAAATTCAATTTTGTTGCAGTAGGGGTTCCTTGAGTATAGGAATTTTCACATGGTATCAAAGCATTGATTTTGAAAAGGAAGAGCAGATCTAGCGCTCAGCAGAGAGGCCAATAACTGCATTTGGCAGCAATTCAAATCCCCTTGAAGGGATTGCGTAGTCCTTGCCAGGAAAGTAGAGATTCCGAGGAAATCTCTCTTTGAGAGAGTCGACAGTGAGGTACGATTTATGGTTTTTGAGCTTGCATAGGCAAAGGGAGTGACACAGAGCCTCAGCGCAGTGCTTGAAGGGCGCAGTTTTTTCCAGGGCAGAAATCCATCAAAAAAGAGCGAAGATACATAGAAGGGGAACTTTCTTCTCCGAGGAATTTTCTCACAAAAAGTCCGAATTTTTCACTTGTTAGGAAGCAAACCAGTGCTACGCAGTGATTAGAGGAGTCAGTTCGACAGTTTGGGTGAGATGGCATCACATGGGCTTAGAGATCAGGACAGGTTGGAAGGAGCCTCCAACTATGTCATATGGAAGACCAAAATCTTTGTTGTTCTAGAGGAGTTTGATCTCGAAGCTTACGTCAAGAGTGTTGTGGTTGTTCCTGCAGACAATGATCAGAATAAGTACAAGGTCGATTAGGAAAAGGCAAAGAGGCACATACTTGATGGAGTTCGAGATCATGTGGTCTCACACTTGCAGGGCAAAGATACATCTCGAGAAATGCGGGAAGCTTTGTCTTCACTATATGAAGGTTCTTCTGAACGGTGGAAGATATACTTAGAACAAAAGTTGTAGCGGGCATTGATGCAGAAGGGAGAAGGGGTTAACTCCTATCTTCAATGTCTTCAGGAGACTAGAGACTAGAGATTAGCTTGCTGCAATGGGGTCTACTCCTCAGACACCGCAATGGTAAGGATGGCCCTGAATGGAGTCTCAGATGAATGGCAAGTCTTCATCCAAAGTATATTAGGCAGGGAAAGACTAACTTCATGGGAGGATATGTGGGCATCCCTTTAACAGGAAGAATTAAGGGGGGATCTGGTTAAGGTCAACCTCAATGGCAACAGTGGGAGTGGCATGAAGACCAAGGAGGAGGAGGAGAACACAACTCTAGAATCAAAGGGACAGCAGAGGCAGAAGCGGAAGAAGGACATTTCAAAGGTGAAATATTTTAGATGTGGCGAGATGGGCCACTTTACATCCCAATGTCCTTTGAAGCAAAAGGACAAGGATGAGAAACATGATCCTAAGGCTGCTCCAACAAAAATTGATGAAGATGAGTTTGCCATGAGTGCCCACGCATCTCCAAGAGGGAAATGGGGAGATATAGAACTGTAGTGGGGAGGACTACATGTGGGCAGGATCCTTGAGGAACCCACCTCTTGGATCAATTCCTTGCTACGAGAGCCTGAGATTTAGCAGTAGTGAGATGGACTTAGTGTCAGATGATGCAGTGGGTTGGTTGGAGAGACAAGTGCAGTAGCTTGAGACCAGAGACTGATTAGAACAAAGAAATGTTGGCAGCAGTGCAGATGGCACAATGCAGAAGTCAGCAACAACACAGAAGATTTAGAGGGTCAGAGACTAGTAGTAGTCAGATTCCAACATTCATATGGTATTATGCTGAACACAGTTAGTTCAGTAATTTTGGGTGTTTTTCAGTTGCTTCTCTCAGCAACTGAGTTGCAGTACGAATGCAATGTTAGTAGTGGTAGTGATAGCGACATCACAGATGCATCATTTGAGAGGGAGTTGTAGTACAAATGCAGCAGTGGCAGTGGCAGTGTCATGGGAAGTAGTACAGTAGTAGCAATAGCACAGTGTTGATGGCAACAAACAATGTGCAAAGGAGATGCTTCAAAGACAAAGCAACATACAATTGGACATTGTTGCTAGAACACATTCCTCGTTAAGAAGGAGTGTTAGTTTTTGGTAGCATCGGATGTGCTCTAGACATGAAAATTGGTGGAGAGGCTAAGGCACATGAGTTCTAAAGAACCCCATAAATCGTTTGGTGAAATTCCACCCGGATTATATTTTATTAAAATAATTAATATTTTTAATGGGGTTCCTAAGTCTAAACTTAGGAAAATTAAAGTAGTAATGGGTATTAGTCAAAATATGGGTGAGAATGTTTTAGAAAGTTGATCAAGTCAAGTTTTTAATCTTAGCCGTTTATTAGAGACTTAATCTCGGTCGTTGAAGTCTCAACGAGAAAAGTATAAGAAGGAGGCTTGGGGTTCCTTCAAGAACACACCGAGAGAACGAATTGATCTAGAGTTCAAAATTTTTGGGGCTTGGAAGCTGAGAAATTTGAACTAAGTGATCATTTTACAGTAGAGGGGCAGGCATAGTTTGGGAATACTAGGCAGAGAGGCAGAGAGCCACCAGTGGAGGCGACGTAGCACCTAGAGGGACTAACACTGGGCCAGTCTGGGCCTACGCAGGCTTGACGTAGAGCCAGAAGGGCCAATGCAGAAGTGAGGCTAACTTCATGCAGAAATTTGGAACTGCTAAGGAGATGCCATAACAATTAGGAAATGTTGACTCAGAAGCTCCAAGAGACAGAAGAGACAGCACAGGGCTGATGCACAGCCTCTGAGGTCGACGTAGGGCCAACACAAAGATAATCGGGGGTTTTCCAGTTCTACGGCGGGATTAGCCGGAAACTGCCGGGTGAAGTGAGGTAATCTCACTCAGTTTTCTGCCATTATATTTTTCTTTAACTAGATTGTCAGGAGGGCATCCAACATTGCATTCAAAACTACTGCTTAATAATATAAAACCCTTAGAGCTGTTACACTGGTTTTCCTGCACTGGGTTTTTCCGGGGACTATTTTGTCCAAAAATAATGGTGTCCTATCTATCTTGTTCTTTGCTCAGTTTCTTGTTTCATGTAATCAAATTAAATTGGTGTAGGCCGCAAAAGTAATTTACTTTAGCATTTTCCAAAAAATAACTTGATAATGTATATTAAAATCAAGTAGGAGAAATAAATTCAGTTTTGCTGTAGTAAGGGTTCCTTGAGTATAGGAATTTTCACAGTATCGAGGAAATGTAGAGAGCATACAACAATAAATCATCACACTCAATCTGCTGGACTATCTAAGATTGCCATTCCATTCATGTCATCACAGGAAACTATCTAGTTGTTGATCATTCATTTAAAAATTTAAAAAGCCCATAAGGAACACAAAACCCAGAGTGAGTCGACAGAGAGTACAGACTCCTAGTTCGAAAGTTTTTCGTGGTAGAGGGAGCAGCGCTGAAGCCTTAGTGTGAGGAAGAGCTTGTAAGACACAGTTTTTCTGCAGGCCATTTAGCTGGGGAGAAAGAGTCAGAAGAGAAAGAGAAGCATAATGAGGGAATTATTCCTCAGAGGACTTCTAGCCAAGGACTCCAAATTCTCAGTAGTTGAGCAGCAGTGGAGAGGGGCAGATCTACAAGCTCTAGAAGGGAGTGTGTAGGCCAGTCCAGTACTACGTAGAGGAGAGAGGGAGAAATTCAAAATTTTTTGGTTGAGATGGCAGCCACATCTTCAGGAGGAAGGTGAGGTGATCTAGAGATGTAGTTCAAAAGCATTGCAGATGGGCAGGATCCTTAAGGAGTCCACCTCTTGGATCATTTCCTTGCTATAGGAGCCTAGATCAGAAGTAGCAAGATGGACTAGTGTCGGATGGTGCCGAGGAGTGTCGGAGAGGCAATTGCAATGGCTAGGAGCACCAAAGACTGAACATTGCAGAGCAGAGTTGGCAGCAGTGCAGATGGCATAGTGCAAAGGTCAGCAACAACGTAGTAGATTCAGAGAGTCAGCGTAGAGAATAGCAGCAGTCAGGCTTCAACATTCACGAGGTATCATATTGAACACAACTAGTTCAGTAATTTGGTATATTTTTTCATTCCTGATGTAGTAGCAACAACAGTTGGCAGTGGCAGTGGCAGCAGCAACACGAATACAAAAATTTAGAGGAAGTTATAGTATGGATGCAGTGTTGAGAGTCGTGGGGTCAACAACAGTATAGATGCAACATTTGCGTAGTGGTTGGTGGACAACATGTCAGACATTAACAATGCAGAGTGAGATGCTACATAATAGAGTGATGCTTCAACAGGTCGTAGTACTAGAGCACATTCCTCGCTAAGAGGGAGTGTTGATTTTTGGTAGCATCAGATGTGTCCTAAGTATCAAATTTTGCAGGGATGCTTAAGCACGTGTATTCCAAAAAACCCATAATTCGTTTTGGGAAATTCCACCC
Source organism: Pinus taeda (assembly GCA_000404065.3). Taxonomy (NCBI): domain Eukaryota; kingdom Viridiplantae; phylum Streptophyta; class Pinopsida; order Pinales; family Pinaceae; genus Pinus; species Pinus taeda. The sequence continues at coordinate 96,925 of APFE031430101.1, read as the reverse complement.
AGAAACAGTTGTATTAAAATAGCTAATTATTTTTAATGGGACCCTGAGTCTAAACTTAGGACAATAAAATAATTAAAGGGTATTAATATAAACTGTGGGTGTAACTTCTAGAAGAAGACGAGGATCAAGAAAAAATGATCTTAGCCATTATTATATTCTAATCTGGGCTGTTGAATATCAATGAGAAGATTATTTAAGGAGGCTTGAGGGTCATTTGGAAGACACACAGAGAGTTCAGAGAATCGATTTTCTGAAGCAGAGCAGCTGCTGAGAGATTATCGATAGTGAGCATTTGTAGTGAAGGGCATGGGTAGTTGGGTTGGAGTATCTTCTCTAGGACCCAAGATCAACAACAAAGAGTCAGAGAGACACCAAGTGGAAGAAACACAGTCTTCTAGTGCAGAAATTTGAAATCTGCCGAGGAGTTGAGATTTCTGAGCCAGGAGGGCTAGAAACTGCTCCAGAGGGCAAACGTTTTCTAGTTGGGCTGACTGAGGGCCTACACAAGGGCAATGCAAAGATAATAGGGGGCAATTGGTTCAGTTGCCAAAACAACCGAAATTGCCTAGTAGAGTGAGGTAATCTCACTAAGTTTTTTTGTCAGTTCATTCTCTGTAACTGGATTGCCGGAAGGGCATCTAGAGTTGTATTCAGAAACCACTTCTTAATAATATAAAACCCTCAGAGTTGTTGCATCAGTTTTCTCACATTGGGTTTTTCCGGGGACATTTTTCCAAAAAATATTGTGTCCCTTGTGCATCTTTCTCTATTTGTTTTGTTCTTGTTTTGGGCAAATTAATTAATTAAGTGAAGGTTGCAGTGTGTTAGCTTCAATATTTTGGAAAAAGTAAATAATTTTTTCAATATTTAACAGATAGGAGAAGTTTAATCAGTTGTTGCAGTAGGTGATTTGGGTGGGATTCTCGAATTTTCACATGGTATCAGAACAATGCAGGTAAAGCAAAAAGAATAGTGCTAGAGAACCCAACATTGAGCAGAAAAGGAGGTCGAAAACGCTGTAGCAGGCAGCGGTTCAAAACCCTAGAGGGTTTGCGCAATTCTAGATGGAGCACTGATTTTTGAGGTAGTCTCTCTTCGAGTGAGTCGACAGAGAGGAATGACTCCCAGTTCAAAATTTTGTCATGGCAGAGGGAGCAACGCTGAAGCCTCAATGTGAGGAAGAGCTGGTGGGACACAAGTTTTCTACAAGGCATTTAGTTGGGCAGAAAGACGTCAGAAGAGAAAGAGAATCACAATGAGGGAATTCTTCCTCAGAGGACTTCTAGCCAAGGACTCCAAATTCTTACTAGCTAAGTAGCAGTGGAGGGGCAGATCTACAAGCTCCAGAAGAGAGTGTGTAGGCCAGTCCAGTACTAAACAGAGGAGAGAGGGAGAAATTCGACATTTTTTGGCTGAGACGGTAGCCACATCTTCAGGAGGGAGCTGGGGTGATCTAGAGATGTAGTTCGAAAGGACTACAGATGGGTAGGATCCTTGAGGAGCCCACCTCTTGGATCATTTCCTTGCTATGGGAGCCTAGATCTAAAGTAGAAAGATGGACTAGTGTTAGATGGTGCTGAGGAGTGTCGGAGAGACAATTGCAATGGCTAGGAGCACCGGAGATTGAACATCGCAGAGCAAAGTTGGCAGCAATGCAGATGGCACAGCACAAAGGTCAGCAACAACGCAGTAGATTCAGAGGGTCAGTGCAGAGACTAGTAGCAGTGAGGCTTCATCATTCACGTGGTATCATACTGAACACAGTTAGTTCAGTAATTTGGGATATTTTTCCATTGCTAATGGAGTAGCAGCAATAGTTGGCAGTGGTAGTGTCAGCAGCAGCACAGATGCAAAAATTCAGAGGAAGTTATAGTACTGATGCATTGTTGACAGTGGCAGGAGCAAACAACATTACAAATGTAGCATTTGCACTGTGGTTGGTGGACAACATGTCAGACATCAACAACGCAGAGAGAGATGTTACAGAATAGAGTGATGCTTCAATAGGTTGCATTACTAGAGCACATTACTCGCTAAGAGGGAGTGTTTATTTTTGGTAGCATCAGATGTGCTCTAAGTCTCAAATTTTGCAGGGAGGCTTAAGCACATGTATTCCAAAGAACCCATAAATCGTCTTAGGAAATTCCCCCCAGAAACAGTTGTATTAAAATAATTAATTATTTATAATGGGACCCTAAGTCTAAACTTAGGAAAATAAGATAATTAAAGGGTATTAATATAAACTGTGGGTGTAACTTCTAGAAGAAGACGAGGATCAAGCAAAAATGGTCTTAGCCATCTATTAGCTTATAATATGGGCCGTTGAATGTTAATGAAAATATTATTTAAGGAGGCTTGAGGGTCATTTAGATGACACACAGAGAGAGTTCATAGAATCGATTTTCTGAAGCAAAGCAGCTGTTGGGAGACTTTCGATAGTGAGCTTTTGTAGTGAGGGGAAAGGATAGTTGGGTTGGAGTATCTTCTCTAGGACCCATGATCAGTAGCAGAGAGGTAGAGAGACACCAGGGGGAGGCAACACAGACCCAGGAGGGGTTGATGCTGGGTTAGAAGGACCCACGCAGAGCTGATGTAGATCCAGAAGGGTTCATGTAGAAGCAGCGCAGTCTTCCAATGCAGAAATTTGAAATCTTGTTGGGGAGATTAGATATCTAAGCCTGGAGGGCTGGAAATTGCTCCAGAGGGTAGACATTTCCTAGTTGGGCTGACATAGAGCCTGTTGAAGCTGACGCAGGACCATCGCAGAGATAGTCGGGGACAGTTGGTTTAGCTGCCGAAATAGCCAGAATTGCTGGGTAGAGTGAGGTAATCTTACTAAGTTTTTCTGCTAGTTATTTTCTCTGTAACTGGATTGTTGGAAGGGCATCCAGAGTTGTATTCAGAAACTACTGCTTAATAATATAAAAACCTCATAGCTGTTTTACCGGTTTTCTCGCGTTGGTTTTTCCAGGGACATTTGTCCAAAAAATACTGTCACTTGTGCATCTCTCTATTCATTCTATTCTTGTTTTGGGAAAATTAATTAATTAAGTGAAGGTTGCGGTGTGTCAGCTTCAATATTTGTTGTAGGAAACAGTAAATAATTTGTTTCATTATTTCACAAATAGGAGAAGTTTAATCAGTCACTGCAGTGGGTGATTAAGGTGGGATTCTCGAATTTTCACAGTTTGAACAACAGTATGGCCTTCACCCCCGTTCAACGATTGTGTGGAATGGATAGCCGAGTCAACTTCCATCTCTTCTATGGCTATGTGGGTGCCTGGAGGGATTGCGTCAAATAGGGTCATGGAGGTGGAAGCTGTATGGGGGGAGGGATCCCGCGGCCCAAGTGAAATAGTAGAGGTGGATTGTGGGTGTTCTTCAACAATTGGGGAGGCCAATGCCGATTGGAGTCCATACCCGATGAGGTCAACAACGTTCATGGCATGCATTGTCTTTTTGCTTCTTATTTGTTGGTGCCTTGGTACCTTTACACTGCCTGGGTTTAGGGATGGTTGGATTAGTCTGAGAGTGAGGGCCACGAGGGGGTATAGCCACAGCGAGGGGAGTAGTTATGATCAGATTAAACAAATTAAACCCTTGAGAAAGACCGAACTGGGGAGTCGTACTTGGTGAACCCATGAAGCTGTAAATACTCTGCTTAATGGAGCTCATCCATTACTCCATTTGACAGACCATTGACTGTAAATCCTCCTCCGCCCCCCTCTTCCTGCTGCTCCCGGTCGTGTCTCCTGTCTGTAGTTGCGGTTGCATGCCCCCGAACAAGTATTTGAACTGGCCATCTGTCATCTCACAAGCAACCCCTAGCCACGATCCAACCTCTGTGTGGAATGCCCCTTATGATAATGTGAACCTCTACGACCTGATTTGGAAAGTCTCTGGATGGACGCATTGTGGCCTGATATAACTCTGGCCGTGTGTCACCCCAAACCAGATTTCTTGTGAGTAACTAGCGAGCAATCCCTTGGCGATTCTTTCTACCGCCCTTATGGTCGCCAGCATCTTTTGGTACTAGTGCTTAAGGCATTCCTCGTTTATCTCTTTGTTGTTGGGGTCCTCAAACGTCCTCCATGGTGTGTACCTTAGCGCTAGTGATTTCTCATCTGTGATTTTCACGAGGTTCCTCCCTCCTAGTGGGGACCATTTCCACATCACGAAATTCATAATCAAACACCCGAAAATGAAATTCATTCTTCTTCTATATATAGCTTCGTAAGCTTCAAATAACTCATTCAACATAAATGCCAACCAGTTGAGCGAAAATCCTTCGCAAGAGTGCTTCACAACTGATATTGTGTCCAACGTGCACTCATTTTTGGAGAAGTGTCTCATTACCTTCCCTGCAATGATGTAGCAGGTGAATTTGATGTGGTCCTTGTTGATCAAATCTATTTTTGCACCCTTTCTGCCACACTTGGTGTAATAATCATTGTCCCCTTTGTTAGCTCTGCTACATGCTGCTGATTTCCCAGGAGAAGGAATAAGTTTGGTCCTTGGTTGCTGGATTAGAGATGGTTTATAATGGTTATCATTGTCTCTCCCTATTTTCCGTGCTACCTCCATTTCATCCTTCCCTATCATCTTTCCCTTTTCTCTTTATAAACCCCATTCCTCCATTTTATATAACAACCCGCCTAAACCCTTTTTTACCAGTTCTCAGGCATATTTCGTTTTAATACTTTTAAACCCCGATAACCTTTATAACCCGTGCACAAAATTAAATTCATAGCCCTAAGCTTTAATAAAGCCTGGGCTCGCCTCTCGCCTGTCACATCAAACTCTAAACATGTGCGTTAATCCATGATCATCTGATGATCTGTCACTTGATCCAACGCCTTACGCAGCCCCACTCCCATAAACCACCTCTCCCGAAAAGCAGTGCGGGGAAACCGCTTACCGCCGTCGTACCCTTTCCCCGCTCATTAACGCCCTCACATCTTGGCCGCCCGTCAGCCGTCGGATCTACCCGATCATCATCCGACAGCCCAGACTCTTCCATCCACATGTCTTTTGATGGCCCACGCAGTCCGATCTCCGGCATTCGTTTGAGCCATCCAACGATTAGTATTCATTCGAGAGGCCATCGTCCATTTTCATGCATTTTTCAGTGTCTTCGACCTGTTTTGTGCGCGCGAAGAAGGAAGAGATCATCCAACAATATGTGCATTAAATCCTCAGCTACCACATTCAAAGAACAACATGGCTAAGGAAGAAAGGACGATCCTCAGGCAGTTCAACACCTTCTTCTTTGTTCCAGGCTATGCTTGTTATGCATTGTTCATGTGCTCTTGATGTTTAGCATTAGAGGGGCTGTCATCCCACCTCTGTGTTAGAATCTAGTTAGTATTATTGAATGTATATGCAGGTTTCTGTTGTTTTAATGCCAAAGAGTTGTCATCCTGTCTGAGCATTAGGATATAGATTTACAGACCTTTTAACTGGTTGCAGCCAGCCATCACAGGGTCCTGTGCATCTGCTGGTGTGGCTAGTCTTCTCCATCATCACATTTTACTTAAACTGTGAGTAATTGGTGGTCTAAAGCCTTGTAGTTTGGGGGTGTTCACCCATCTCTGGGGTTAAGCATAGTAGAAGTGGTTATCTGCCTTGAATATGCAACATTTCTTTCATTCATCCACCATTTTCCAACATTTTATGTTGAGTTTGTAATGTTCCCAAGCATCTCTGATATAAAACCTAGGAGAGTTCCTTGGGGTGATAACATTAATTGGCGCCATTGCCGGAGATTGAAGGTTGAAGCTCAGCTTCCCTGGGAGACGACACAATTCCAGATTTTGATGATAGACAAGGTCTGGGCACATATTTTGGTTGTAATCATCTATCTGGAAACTCCATTGGAGGAAGACCAACCTTTGGCGACTCCACATTGAAGTTCTGGCTCAGTTTGTGAGACATACTCGAAGAAATCCTCAGAAATCACCAACTGAACCAGTGCCTAACCCAGAGAGGACTGTTAAATCGAAGAAATCTTCACAGAAAGGGGCATGAGGAGCAGGTAAGCCTAAGAAATCTAATCCATCTCTGAAAGATAAAGTTGTCGCTGAAGATGTACAACTTGAAGATTTAGAGCCTAGCACTGTTATTAAGGAAATTCCTTCAGAGATTAATTCAGCCCCTTGTGCAGTTAGTTCCCCTTTGAATATTAGTCCAAAGAAAGGTTCCCATTCAGTCCAAAACATCCCTTTGTCTCTACCATCCATCACATTACTCCCTACCATTCAATCTGCTACTATTCTTCCACATATTCCAATCATGGCAGGACAACAAGCACCCACAAAGATAGAAAGAATTGTTGCTGCTAGATATGGACCTTTAGTCTTGCCTGTCCCTTTAAATCCTATGCCTGTGGGAGAATATAAAAAATATATGCCTAAATTCATTGGCACAGAGGGAGTAACAACATAATAACACCTTGAAGCTTTTTATAGTTATGCTGATAACTTAGATATAAGTGAAAATGATGTGTGGATGAGAGTTTTTGTCCAGAGCCTTGATGGAGAGGCTAGGAAGTGGTTCAGAGAATTACCCCAGAGATCTATAATAGATATTGAAGCCTTAGATGAAGCATTTTTGAAGCACTGGGGAGATAAGAAGGACTTGTTGTATTATCATACTGAGTTTGGTAACTTAAAGAGGGAAAATGGTGAATCTTTGCCTGACTTTAATAAAATGTATAGTAAGATACTAGCTGAGGTAAAACCTACCCCCACCGCTGCCAAACTCACTTATGCCAATGCTTTTGACTCTGATTTCTGCCTCTTGTTGAGAGAAAGAAGATGTGCCACTTTGGCTGATATGCAAGATGCAGCCCTAGAGGTAGAATCTAATATTATGGCAGCAGAAAACCTAAAGAGTCATGCTGACAGAAGAAGGCAAAGAGGCGAGGCTTCTTCTTCTTTTGCCTCAACTTCAGAGCCTAAATTAGATAAAATGACTAGAATAATAGAGTCATTGGCTGCAGAGATATCTAAGCTGAAGGTTGAACAGAACTCAGGAAAAACAAGAACTCAAGGCACATTTGCTCCTAGAAACCCAAATCCATACAAAAAAGCAAATGAGCAAATGCAAATCATGCAGAGGGGTAAACAACCAATTGAATATCAGAAAGTTAGCTCCTTTTCAAAATGTAGTCATGGAGGAGGAACATTTTGAAGAAGATGAGGATGAAATTCACTGCATGGAAGATAAAGGTAGGTCTGCATTTTTGACATTGGCTAAGTATGAAGAGTCTTTGTTGCAGAAACAAGACAATCAAGAATGGGATAGAGAAGTTGTCCTACAAGTTGAACAGAAGCAGAGATACAACCTAAGGTCAAATGCAAGAAATGTCAAAGAAAGTCCCACCCAAAGAGCTACTTTCCAAACAAAGTCACAGAATATCAGGCAGAAAAGACTAGCAGCTGATCCAATCATCTTCGAAGCACCAGCCTAAGAGGTAAGAGGTCCTGACAAGTCCCCTTCCCTTTTCAACTTAGAGTCAGAAGTCCAGAAGTTAAAAATATCTGTGCCTTTGGTTGAGTTGGTGAAGAGTGAAGTATTTAGCAAGCCTATGCTTGAGGCCCTGGAGTTAGAAACCAAACAAACCTCCACTGACTCTGTTAATTTGCAAGATGACAAGCCTGCCATTGTGCTTTGCCCCATGATTGAACTTGCTGATAATAATTCTCCATCTTCTTATGTCTCATTGACCATTCATGACAAAATCCTCCACAATTGCCTGCTAGATACAGGGGCCAGCCACAATCTGATGCCTAAGGCTGTCATGGAAGAGTTAGGCCTTGATATCACCAGACCATATCATGATCTATTCTCTTTTGATTCAAGGAAGGTGAAGTGTCTAGGATTGATCAAAGCCCTGGCCATTACCTTAACTCAGCTGCCCATGAAGAGTATGATGATGGATATTGTGGTAGCAGATGTCCCTCCCAAGTTTGGCATGCTACTATCTAGAGGATGGATTAAGAGACTAGGTGGGACATTATAGAATGACCTATCTTATGCTACTGTGCTAGTTTTTGGAGGAGAAAGCAGGAGATTGTACAAAGAAGCACAGTTGGCATACATTATCAGTGATGAGAAGAATCCTACAAATCATCCCATTTATGCAGTGGACACTGATTTTGGAGCATGTATTCTCCAAATAGAAGAATCTCAGAAGGCCTCAATGCAAATCAGGAAACCAACAGTTTAGGCCAAGGAAGAGCAAGGAAGTCAAGTTTGGGAAATGTTCTTTGATGGAGCATGTTCGAGGGAGATTGTAGGAGCAGGGGTGGTGCTGGTATCTCCACAACAAGAAAGTACACAGTTGTCTTTTAAGCTGGTTTTCCAAGTCACAAACAATATAGCAGAGTATGAGGCTCTGCTATTGGGCCTTAACGCAGCAAGAGACAGAGGAATCAAGAACATAAAAGTGTTTGGAGATGCTGATTTAATAATCCAGCAAGTAAATAAAACATTTCAAGCAAAGCACCCAAGGCTAAAAGCATACAGAGATGAGGTATGGAGACTCAAAGACTCCTTTGATAGTTTCTATATTTCATATATTCCTAGAGTAAAAAATCAGCTTGCTGATTCCCTTGCTGTCTCTACTAGTTTGTTTGTCCCTCCCATGCCTCCCAGACTAGTTTATGAAGTGCAAATGAAATACAGACCATCCTTGCCTGACAGTGTCCAACATTGGAAAGTTTTTGATGTTGATGATGAAATAAATAGGTTCCTTCAAGTCATTGATGAGTTTTCTGAATTGCAAATTGACCAAGAGAATGATGCCTTGCAAGAAAACCCCCAATTCCAGCTTAGAAATAAAATTGGTAAAAATGGCATTGTCCAGCTCCCAAGTAACCATATTCCTAAGGGTATAATACCTCTTGAAAGACTGTTTGACCAAAATGATGTGCCTTACAAAGCTGCCCAAAAAGAAGACCAATCTGCAGTCTGTAAGCATGATATAGGAAGTCCAGGTCAGCCTAGATATGTAAATCTGTCCACTCATTTGTCAGCTGATCAAAGTCCATATATTTTCTTTTGCCTCTGAAGACACCATTGCAGCTGTTTTATTGCAAGCAGATGTAGAAGGTTCAGAACGTCCGGTGACATTTTTCAGCAAAAACTTGAGGGATGCTGAACTAAGGTATGATATTATTGAGAAATATGCATATGCTCTTATCAAATCCTTAAAAGCTTTCAGAGTTTATATCTTGCATTCAAGGATAATAGCATATGTACCCTCTGTTGCAATAAAAGATGTCTTAACACAACCTAATGCTAATGGAAGAAGGGCAAAATGGATTGCAAAGTTGATTGAGTTTAATATAGAGCTGAAGCCCACCAAGCTGGTCAGAGGTCAGGGTCTTGCCAGACTATTAGCTGAAGAAAATTGCAGATCTCTGGACATTGATTCCCTGTGCACAATTGCAGAAAATGTTTAGACAGATGAAGAAGAGGAAACAGTTGAACCAAACAGAAAGCAGCGAGTGGCTGAAAATCTAGCTTCCTGCGATTGGTATTCTGCAATAATTAATTTCTTGCTGAAGCTAGAATCCCTTCAGGATTTACTCAAAGTCAAGTTAGAACTTTAAAACTTAGAGCAGCCAAATATTGCATCAATGAAAATCTTCTCTACTGGAGGGATTCATCTGGAATGCTTTTGAGGTGTCTGGACAAAGAACAATCACGGGAGTTCATGCATCAATTTCATTCCAACATATGTGGAGGGCACCATTATTGGAATACCACAACTCATAAAATCCTCAGAGCTGGATATTACTAGCCCTCCTTATTTTCTGATGTATTTTATTTTGTTAAATCTTGTGACAGGTGCCAAAGATTTGAAGGAAAGCAACAGTTGAAGTCCCTGCCTTTAAAACCAATACATGCAAAATGACCTTTTCAGCAGTGGGGCTTGGATTTCATTGGAGAGATCAATCCACATTCTAGTGGCCAGCACAGATGGATATTAGTAGCCACTGATTACTTTACTAAGTGGATTGAAGCAATTCCTACTAGAAAGGCTGATCATAATGTGGTCATAAAGTTTTTAACAGAAAATATCTTCACCAGATTTGGTTGTCCACACAAATTAATCACAGATAATGCAACAGCCTTCAGAGCAAAAGAATTGGTGGAAATGTGTGATTCAGTGGGTATTAAACTTGTTCATTCCACCTCATATTATCCTCAAGGAAATGGTCTAGCAGAATCCTCTAATAAAAGTCTAATTAGGATATTAAAAAGATGTTAGAGGACAATAAAAAGAATTGGGATTCAAAGCTCAATTATGCACTGTGGGCTGACAGAGTGACCATTAAGAAATCCACAGGGAATTCTCCATTTAAGCTAATGTATGGCACAGAGGCTGTATTCCCAGTTCAATTAACTCTCCCTGTGGCAAAATTCCTTCAAGAAGAGCAGGATGAAGAAGAAAACATGGCAAGAAGGATCACTGATTTGACATAATTATGTCAAATTAGAGAACAATTGTTTGAAAAGGTTGCAACACATCAGAAAAAGATTAAGGAAGCCTTTGACAGGAAGGCAAAAATAGATAATTTTCAGGTCGGAGACTTGGTGTTGAAGTGGGATGCATTGAAAGAAAAGAAAGGCAACCATGGGAAATTTGATGCCTTCTGGACAGGGCCTTTCATCATCTCACAGATTCAAGGGAACAACACCTTCATACTGAAAAATATGGGAGGTGAAGCAGTTTTTGATGGCCCAGTTAATGGGCATTTTCTGAAAGTTTATGTGATTTAAGGTCTTTGGCCTTAAAAGTTGTAAATATTGTGTTTTTAGCAGTTTTAGTATAGGTGCAATAGACTCCATGCCCAATGGAACACTAGGAATTTTGATTAATTTGTTTTCAGCTGGAAAGGCAGTGGTGTGCAGGTTCTTGAGATCTCACCGGGAGGATCTTATCCCCAGAAGGAGCCAGTGTTAGCTCTGCTACATGCTACTGATTTCCTAGGAGAAGGAATAAGTTTGGTCCTTGGTTGCTGGTGTTGTACAGGTAAATCCCCTCTGCGGACAAAGGCGATCCCACTAGCCTAAATGGGGTCTAGTAACAATCAAACAACGCTAACACGCAGGTTCCTAATTGCAAAGTAAAGGCCGATGATGAGGGCCTACTTCGAATCCAACGCTAGTATTCGTAGAAGATTCGTCGCTCCCGTTCTTTCGCTTCAGCTAGTCACAATCCTCACGATCCTCGTGAATAGACACCTGCACATGAAAAGAACAAGACAAATACAAGCATAAAATCCAAGAAATGCAACTATGTATCAGTCAGAAAGGATACAACTCAAACATCATTATAAAGACAACATGAGTGGAACCATAATGGTAGTCGTCTATTATTATTGATAAACAAAAGAGAATACAACCAAGTTCTGACGTCAAATCCTCCTTTGGCTGGGTGATCAGCAACACATGCCTTGCAAAGCTTGCAGGGGATGGGGAACAAGCCTCTCTCTCCTTGGTTACTTGGACAAAGATCTCCTCATTAAAGATGTAGCCTCATGGGGATGAACAAGGCCTCTTGTAGCATGAGCTTAGAAATTCTCAGACTTTGGGACTTAGAATTTGGAGCTTGAAAAGTAGAATTACTAATTAGCTTGTCAAAGGCAAAGGGACAAGATTATATAGAGAGAGGAGAAGGAGATAAGATCATCCACAAGATTCATGGGATTGTCCTTATTATTAGGAAGCTTCCATGAGAGTTGGAGAACTACTTCCCTTCTATGGAGATTCGAAGCCCAACTGAACTAACTCAAACTGGAATCAGTTCATGAATAGGTTAGGAAGAACCTTCACAAAATGGTTTGTTAAAAAACTTTACCCAACTGGGTTGGCGCTAGTGCGACCCTAAGGCTGAGTGCCAGCTGGCGGTCCTCTTTGGAGGATTTTCCTCATTGGCGCGAGTGATACACTTTGGAACAACGCTAATGGAAAAAGGGCTATATTTATGGGTATTTTGCAGAAGGTGTCTTCAGGGCATATGAAGTACATACTCAAGGGGATACAATGCAGGTGTTTTCAGGTTATGTCACTTCTCACAGGTCCCGGAATAGGTCCTCCAATGTGCGGGAGAAGGGGTAACAGGGACGGCGACAAAATACTGTGTAACAATCATGTCCAAACAATTTGGTTAAAAATATATATCTTCTATCCATAAAGTCAACACAAGGCTCCACACACCAAAAATATGCTCACCTGGGACCTACATATCAATCACATATGTATCAATGCTAATTGTTCCCACATTTTCTATATCAAGAAATATTTAAGTAACTCACACTCCTAGAGCATATCAATAATAACCTCACCTCGCATTGCAACCATATTCTCCATCTCATGTTCATGTTCTTTCCATTCAATCATGACAACAACTTAGACCTGCAAAATCCACTACATGTAACTCATCAATACACCATAATCAAACATATCCTATATACTTTCATATAAAATTCCCTAGCATGGTGGCTGTGAATATATTTTCCCCTACAAATCTACTAGTCATGATTGATTCAACAACATTAGCATAACCATGTCTACATGGTCATGATCATGTAGTTTTTAACCTCATATAGAAATTACCTTCATATTAATTCTAAAAACAAAAAATAAACAATGGAGAGAGCATAAAACATAAAACATATATACACAAAGATTTTCCTCTAGAACCCAAAACCAAGACTACCAGATTGATTTTTCATTATATTCCTTTTAGTTTTACAATACATATATATACATGCCTAAGCATCCATAAACTTCAATCCATTCACACTTGATTATAACATAACCATAGTTCCCTTAACCGGATCTACAAAATACCATGGAAAAAAAACCATCTTGCCCAAAACCATAGGTAGATCCGCCCACCTAATATAGGGTCCAAAATAAATTTCCCCTGGGCGTTGGCCTCAACCCTGTAGAGGGGGGCTATGCCCCCTATGACCCCCCCCGCGTGTGGGGTTAGTTGTGGAAACAATATAACACACACCCAACATTCTCCAAATTGTTGTTTTCTTTCCATGGGGGGCCACACGAGAGCTTAGTCATTGGTCTAGCCCTGCAATGCCCATTGTTTCTCTACCCCAAGAAAACTTCTCAGTGCTCACAACCTTTTTCAGTGCATCTACAACATTCTTCAAAGTGTCCACCTTTACTAGCAACACCTTTTTGTCCTAAACCATATCCCTCACAAAGTGATACTGAACATCAATGTGCTTTGTATTTGAATGATAAGTAGTTTCCTTTGCCAATAAAATTGCACTTTGGTTGTCACAGTCTATCCTTATAGCTCATTGTACCGACCCCATACTTGAACATAATCTCTACAACCAAACTTCTTCCTTTCTTGCATGAGTGGCTGCCATGTATTCTTCCTCTATAGTTGAAAGTGCCATTACAGACTGTCTCTTTCTCATCCAACTGACTACACCTCCAAATAGGTTAAATACATACCCACTTGTGGGTCTTCTCTTATCCATATCTCCAACCCAGTCTGCATAAAAAACATCCACGGATGTCCAAAACTCTATCCATTCTTGGTCTTCCTTGGTAGCACAGACCATAACCACTAGTGCCATGAAAATACCTGAAAACTCGCTTCACTATTGTCCAATGCTCCTTCCATCATTTTTACATAAACCTGCTCAATACTCCCATTGCATGTGCAATGTATGGTCTAGTACATACCATTTCATACATCAAGCTAGTGGATGCACTTGTATATGGAACACGAAACATGTTCTCTTCCTCTTCTTGTGCCTTGGGACACTATTCAATAGATAACTTCACACCTACATGAATAGGAACCTTGAATGGTTTACTATCATGCATATTAAATCTCTGTAGTATTGTCTTGACATACTTTCTCTTTTTTAACCAGAGCTTCCTCTTTTCCTAATCTCGTTTAATTTCTATGCCAAAAATATATTTTGCAGAACCAAGAGCTTTCATGTTGAGTTTGGAGGACAATTGGCCCTTAATTTCCTGGATAATTTCTTTGTTATTTCCAATCAGCAGCATATCATCCACATACAAGGCCAAATAAATAACACGATCACCAATTAATTTAAAATACGCACAGTGATCTACTTTCCTTTTAGTGAAGCTAAGTCCTCGTATATATGTAGCAAATTTATGATACCACATCCCTGGTGACTGTTTTAACCCATACATAGAATTTTTTTAACCTGCATACCAGTTCTTTCTTACCCTCCACCATAAAGCCTTCAGGTTGTCTCATGTATATCTCTTCTTTTAGATCCCCATGAAGAAACCTTGTCTTCACACCCATCTGTTCTACATCAAAATCAAAAGCAACAACAATAGATAAAAGTAATCTAATAGAAGCTACCTTGGCAATAGGAAAAAAAATATCACCAAAATCAATTCCCGACACCTGGGAATAAGCTTTTACTACAAACTAAGCTTTGTATTTCTCCAACTTTCCTTTTGTATTCATCTTCTTCTTACACACTCATTTTATTCCTCTGGGTTTCCTTCCATCTGGCAACTCCACCAGATCCCAGGCCTCATTTTTGTACAAAAATTCCATTTCATCAACCATGGCCTGTTTCTAGAGTTTTCCATCCTCTGAATATACTACTTCCCTGATAGTTATGGGATCATCATAAGTATTATATAAATAACAATTTGAATATAAAGTAGCTAGACTATACCTTTCTGGTTGCCTTCCTTTCTGAACTGATCTTCTCATAGCTAGAGTTTGTGGCTCTTCATCTTTTGATTCCTCCTCTGTTGTAGAGTTTCATTCCTCCTCCTTTAGTTGAAAATCTATCTTCTCAAGCTCCTTTGGAAGGACTTCATGTTTAATAAGATATTTCACCTCTCTAAAAACCACATTGCGGATGTACACAATCTTCCTTGTTTCTGGGTTCCAAAGCTTATAACCTTTCAAACCATCCTTATACCCAATAAAGATGCACCTTTCAGATTTACTATCCAACTTGGTTCTTTTCTACTTTGGAACATGTACATATGCATCACATCCATATACCCTCAAATGTGAAAGAGATGGTTTCTTACCATTCCATACCTCTTGTGGAGTCTTATCCTCCAATGCTGATGAAGGTGATCCTTTGACTAGGTACGACAATCTTTTTACGAGATTAAAGCCATAGATACCATACAAATTGATTGGGTTCGAAATTTGAAATTGCAATGCGTGCCTTTTATGTGTTTTGCACATTATGGAGATCAAAATATTGCTCCATCTGTAGTATCCATGTTACAAGATCCTTTCCATCAAACATCCTCATATCGATCTTTAGAATATGGCGGGTCTTCAATCAAACGTTAGAGTCTATGAAATCATGATTAACATTTCTTTTGTACTCATCGTGAGTTTCCTCTACTACCTTTTCGCCATTAGGAAGCATTTCTTATAGCAACTTTGTCAAACCTTCCTTCAAACCTTACATGTCTTTCTTCAAATCTTCCATGTTTCCTTTAAGTTTTCTTCTATACCATCGATCTTAGCTTCCATGCCATTCTTCAAATCTTCCATGTTACCTTTTATTTTTTCTTTGATACCATTCTTCAAACCATAGATCTTAGCTTCTGTTACTTTTTGTGAAAGAAAAATTTGTTCCACTTGGTCTCGTAATTTTGATATATCATGTTGCATTTCTTCCTCTTCTTCATATGTCATAGTAGAGCTTTCTAGTTTCTTACTAGGTGTTTCAATTTTCTTTCTTTGGGACATCAATTAATGATAATTATGCTTCATTGTGCCCTTTGAATCACTTCAAACTAATTTTTCAACACTTATGCAAATTTTAAAAATTACGCACATTCTTCTCACTTTGTAAGAGCTCAATATTGAATATATTGCATATCTATAATTTTGGATCTCCAAGGCCTGAAATTTTGTTTTGTGGTATCCCTATGAGTCTTCTTTCCAACCCCATAGGTTAGACCGATATTGGAGTCTTCATGAAAGAGTTATGTTCGATTTCTCATGATGACCTGATTATAGATTAGTTTAGTAGAGCGAACTTGTATGGAGTGTCACATGTCACTGTTTCGACCTTCTGCTTGAAATTCCTAAACAAAAGACTAATGTCCGTTCACTTTCAACCACATTTATAGAATTCAAATCCAATGCCCGAAACAAAAGTTATGACTATTTTCCCTAGGGATCCTGTTTGAGACAAAATTTTGGAGTCTGCAAAAACCCTAACTTCCAAGAATTGTATCTCCAAAAATATAGCAAACCAAGATCTAAAATGTTTACACGAAGTTCACCAATATTTCTACTCCATGTGATAAAAAATTTAGTTTCTAATGCCTCGTAGAAAAAACATTATAGCAAAAATTCCAAGATGACCTATTTGAAGATGCGAAGCCCTAGAATCCCAAGCTCTGATACCAAATGTTATGCAACCAGCTCACAAAATAGAAAATTATATAGATCAACAACTTCAAAATTAGCCTCTTTAAGTGGAAACCTCCTTTAAATTACACAAATGAACAATTCTTGAATGATTCAAATGACAAAATCTCATTTCCCTATATAGGAGTCTATGGGGTCAAAATATAATCAGAACTGACATAACAATAATAATATAAGAGCACAACAATAACAATAGCGGGCTTCTATGGGGCACAATAATAACAATATGGGAACTACATGGGCATAACAATAACAATGAGGGGGCTACACTGAAAATAACAATGAGGGAATACACTAGTATTATAGGGACCTAACAATTGATAGGAAAAAACGTTATAGCCTACAACATGGAGATACCACCTGATTGAGGCCCCAATTAGACCCTTACTCGTTTTGTGTGGTGACACTCACTGGTATTTGACCTAATTTTCGTATCCTAAACTAATATAATCTAATCTATGCTAAATGTATGACTAATTACAATTATTATTAGTAGCATTGTGGTTGTTGTAGGTGTTTTCATTGTATCATAATTATTCTAAGTACTTATTTTATATCTATTTGATATTTTCTTCCATTGTGTTTGTGCTTGATGGATTTGTTGATACTCAGAGGAGTAAGAGAACCATCCAAATGCAAATTTCTCAAGGAAAAAATAGATGTTGAAAACATTGGTTCTTTACAATTGATATGTGGGCTCACTTAAACCACCTAATAAAATATACTCTAATGCAAGAGCAAGAAGGTAATACAGATTTATTCTTTTTATATTTATTCTGAAATATTAAATGTAAATATACAATTCTACTTTAAATAAAACTAATCAATGTCACATGTGATAATTAATAAGGCTTAATCTAAAACAATGAACTTTAGACAAAATGATAATCAAATTAAATAATCTAAATTTAAATTAATTAATTTAATGGGAGCAATTCTTGTCTTAATTATAAAAATTAAAATGATTATTCTAACCTTCATAAGAGAGGAAACCATTCATCAAATATAGATTTCATATTCATATTAAATCATAGATTCATATAATAATATATAGCATACATGATTGTGGAAGAAAAATAGACTTTTCTAAAAAGCTCCCGAGGTCTTCAAAATCGATCAAAATCACTGATAAATAAATAAGATCATTGTTAATTTAATGCCCATTCATCTGACCAACCATTTCTTGATCGAATGATATTATATATATAGAGTAAAACTTAGTAACAAAAAAATATTGTTCATTATTATGAGAAACAAAACATCTCTACCCATAGTAAATTTGTGGCATGGTGTAACTGAATTATGAAATTAAAATTTTAGTTGTTAAATTTGTTAAAATTTCTCAAATTTGATATCAATTGGATCATTACCCAAGGAAATCGAATGAGCATCCAACTTTCAAGGAATTTTCGTTAATCGTTGTTAAAGTTGTTGTCGATGTTTCTCAAATTGGCCATCAACTTCCAACTTTTGTGGGATCTGCCTTGATCCTTCTCTGCTTTTTCATTTCCCTTTGCACAAATAGGTTTAACGCATAAGAAAACTCAAGAGATTAAAAAAATCGTACAACAGATTAACTATCAAGAAAATCTGGAAAAAATGGTTTAACACTAAATCATATTTTAACCATGGCTAATTACCTCATTTTCCTTTGTTTCAATGACATTATCCTAGTATCTATGGTCTGGTGAATGAAACGAATAACTCTGGTCAAAGGAGGCCATATATGGGATGTACTTTAATCACAAGTTAATTTCCTTGGATTAGTTTAAATCACGTTTAAAATAACCTTAACAAGGGAACCGATCATTCGAGGTGCGAGACATACATAGTTCCTTTCGTTCAAGCAGATGATGGATTCTAAAACAGGGCATCCAATCATCTATGAGGCGAAGGTGGTAACGTCTATTCATCGGCTCCTGGGCAAAAAAATTATGAACAGTGGTGATCTACCCATCTAAGCATCTAGGGAAGTAACGGAATGTCACCTGAATGGATAGGGAGAATGTCGGATGGAGCAGATTGGCCAATATCAGCCTGAGCTTAAACACGAAACTTTACAAGATAAAAGAATAATAGATAATTTCACAACAAAATGCAAATAAATTGAACTTCTCATGTTATACACAAGATAAGAAGCATATGAAAATCATAAATTTAAATAGGGTCCTTATTGATTTTCGAACAGAGGGGTTGTTGTATACACAACAACACGTAAATGACAATATATTGGGAAGAACTAGTTATCTCTGCTAAAAGATATTGGTCAAAATAAATTCTTAATTAATAATCTCAAAACAATTATAAGCATCAACTCGAATGTATGATATTTAAAAGGTAGATATATCCATCCTTAGGAGTACTTATACTTTGTCCAATATTTCTTCAAGAGACAAAAAATGGAGTTTGTTCGCTAATTATTTATTTTTAACCGATTTTGAATTTGAAGTGTTATGTCTAAATCTTAATATCAATAAGATATATTACAGGCATTTGTTCCTCATCTGACTTTGATCTCACATTGCGCCATTTCCCATGAGCATCCATACTCTAGAAGAAGGTGTCTTAGTACCATACAAGCATGGCCCCACTACCAGCAAGCATCCATAGCCAGACAAATTTACTTGTAATTCCCACACACTTTGGTGCTTTCAACTTTCTTTTATTTTATTTTGGGGTTGCCTTTTAGGTTTATGAACATATTTGAAATTTCATTCTTTTCAATTTAGGCAAAAGGAAGCAGGGTGGTACGAGAGTTACTTTGATATGAAATTGTTTTGTTGTATTAAAAATTCTAACTCAATACTTTTTTATTCATTATCAATATTTTATTATTGTTTTATTATTTTTACAAACGAAGATGAATGAAGCTCTTGTAGAGGATACACGATGGGTATTTTCCAACCTAAAAATAAATTTTAATGGTAATATAAATTATTCACAATTTTTTTATTATTATTATCTATAGTAAAGGATTTTATATTAATTAGGTAAAAATATTTTGATTATGAGATCTCAAAGTAACCACAATGTTCATTTTTGTTTCGATGTTTTGAGTCAATACAATGATTCATCATTAGGAAAAACCTGCCAAGAAGAGAAAGAAAAGGAGGAGCTAAATAGGGTTTTGATCCAGGAGGATCTGTCAGTCCAATGTATCCAGAGAAGTCAAGCCATCTTCAGCTTCGTCAATTTCGCCAGTGTTTTCAGTTCTCCCAATGTTGTTTCGTCGATAAGGTCTCATGGTGAAAATGTCACAATGTGGCAAATGGTTTTGATGTGGTTCATTTAAAGGGACATGAGCTATGGTATTTAAGTATGATTCAAAACCTATGTTTAATTCTAAGGCTAACCTACTACATTAATACTAATCCTAAAGACCTAATCCAAGCATTACATTATAAAACCTATTTTCCTAAGTATTAAAACCTATACACAAGACCATACCACAACCCTCGGCCTATGAACATTATAAACAATTCAAATGTATTAAAACAAACCCTTAACCATGAGATAACCGTGCTGACACTTAACCGCGTCGGGGAAAGGTCAGTATGTGATCAGTATAAACCATCGGGTTAGCAGACAAAAACCACCAAGTTTTCACCGTAGTGGAGAACATGTGACGAGTGTGGGAGTTCACCGCCAGAGAAGTTCATGGCATGGGTAATGTGAACATTGGGTGTATAACCATAACCGTGAAGTTAATCCATAACGGAAACCACTGAACAGTTGTCACATGCGACAGTTAGTGAAACCATCGCCAAAATCACCGAGGAAGACCACCAGGTGGCAGTCAGTGTTAGGTCCCTATAATACTAGTGATTACCCCATTATTATTGTAGTTGTATCCCTTATTAATATTGTTTTGCCTCTATTATCCCCATATTTTTATTATTGTGCCCCATAGAATCCCTCTATTGTTATTGAATGGAAGAATGATGAAGAAGTGTGGGCACTTATTCGAAAGTTACAACAAGATTCCAGTACATCTAATACATTTAGCTGGCAAGATGATTTTTTATGGTACAAAGATCGCTTATACCTCTATAAGTATTCGCAACTCAAACAAAAGATTCTTATGGAATTGCACACTTCTCCCTTAGGAAGGCACTCAAGATTTTTAAAAACTTACCATAGGGTTAAGAAGGAATTTTTTTGGGATGACCTTAAATCGGATATCAAAATTTTGTGGTGGAATGTTTGGTTTGCCAACAAAATAAAGTTGAAACATTTAAGACCTCGGGTCTATTACAAACTTTATCCATTCCAAACCAACATTGGGAGGAGGTTTCAATGGATATTATCACATGTTTACCCAAGTCTGAGGGAAAGAGTTTCATCATGGTGGTAGTTGACAGACTTACCAAGTATGCACACTTTTGTGCATTATCACATCCATTTAAAGCCAATACAGTTTCTACTGCATTTATGGAAACAATTCAAAAGCTACATGGAAACCAAAAGATTATTGTAAGTGACAGAGATTCCATTTTCACTGGAAATTTTTGGAAAAAATTATTTTCTTGTCTTGTTACTCAGTTAGCTCATAGCTCATCTTATCATCCTCAATGTGGTGGGCAAACTAAGATAGTAAACAAATGTTTGGAAGGATATCTTCGTTGCTTTGTATCTGATCAACAGACACAATGGGTCGAATGGTTGCCTCTGGCTGAATGTTGGTATAACACTTCCTTCCATATAGCAACAAAAATGACTCCATTTATGGCACTTTATGGATATCAACCACCATCCATCACATCATATTTAAGAGAAAATTCTAAGGTTCAAGTAGTGGAACATCACATCGAATGTCAACAACAAGTCCTCCAACTCTTAAAGGATAATCTCGTGTTGGCACAGAATAGAATGAAACAACAGGCAGATCAACATCGCAGCGAAAGCAGTTTTGATGTAGGTGATTGGGTATTCCTACGGATACAACCATATAAACAAATGTCCCTCAAGCAAGCTAAGAAGGATAATAAATTATCACTAAAGCATTATGGTCCATACAAGGTGTTGCAAAAGATTAGTACTATGGCATACAAATTGGAGCTTCCTGCAGCGTCTCGAGTGCACCCATTTTTCTATGTTTCATGTTTAAAGAAGGTTATAGGCGACAAGCTCCCACTTCAAACAATATTGCCAAAAGTAAAAATTGTATTGGAACCGGAAGCAGTCATAGAAACAAGAACTCGACAGCTACGAAATCGATCAATTTCAGAGTATCTCATCAAGTGGAAGAACTTATCCGCTGAAGATTCCACCTAGGAGGATGAGAATTTTATACAGAAGCATCCAAAACCACTCAAGCATTGAGGACAACACTTTTTTTGAAGGAGAGGGGCATGTTAAGTCCCTATAATACTAGTGATTACCCCATTATTATTGTAGTTGTATCCCTTATTAATATTGTTTTTCCCCTATTGTCCCCATATTTTTATTACTGTGCCCCATAGAATCCCTCTATTGTTATTTTTTCTGGCTTTATATTATTATTGTTAGGTCGACTGGGTTATATTGTGACTCCTTAGACTCCTATATATAGAAAGGAGGTTTTGTCATTTGAATCATCCAAGAATTGTTCATTTGTGTAATGTAAAGGAGGTTGCCCCCTCGAAGAGGCTGAATTCTAAGGCGTTGATCCCTCTTTTCTATCTTTTTGTGACCTGGTTTCATAACAATCAAGGAGTTGACCGCCCGGCACTCACATGTGACAGTTTCTCCCCTACCCAGTTAGTAAGTTGCCAAGCGTTTTGAGCTTTATTATATGGTTAATTATGGGTTTTGTTAACAATTTCATTTAAACAATTAATGCGAAGACTTAGAAGAGAAGTTGGCTAGAAATACAACGAGCTGGGAGAAAACGAATGAATGTACCTATAGTGAAATTCCCCTAAGCTGAGGCAACCTAGTTCTGCAAAAAATAAAAATAAAAAAAATAAAAATGCCCCATCCTCTGGCGGTAAGTTCTAATTTTCATTCTCTTGACATATGTTATCAAGCCAATCAATCCAGCTCAATCAATGACTCTCCCTGCTGCAATATCAACTCCACTTGCGCCCAAGCGAGAGAACTCTCCCTACTGCAGTATCAACATGCCACAAGGAAGACAGTCCAATGGGCCCTCCTGCATGAATGCCAAACTTCAATCTCCATGGATGTTGGTTTTTGTGGGAAAAATATGAAGTTTCAACACATTTGGGTTTCATAGAAAACAAATGCCCTGATAATATGCTTCACCAAGCTAAACCTCTAAGACCAATTACTTGAAGACAATAAAAACTCAATAAATACAATAAACGATATTGTCTTACATATCCATATGAGGTATAAAGTTAACTATAGTAATTTTAAATTATCAAGATACCGCCAATGCATTAAAAATTTATGGATGAAACATTTGATCCTCGTCTCAGAAACGTATTTAAGTTTAAATCCAACCGAACTCTTTGTCCTTAATTAAATTAGCAGAACTATAAAATTCTATAATAGGCAGCGGTAATAGCAATCTACCTCTTCTCATCCTTCTTTGATGGAAACTTTGTGATCAACTTTGTCAATACAATTTTAGTAGTTACTGCTCTCAATGGCTGGGTTTATAAGAATGTTAGCGGAAGGATTCCTGGCTCTTCTGGTGGAATTTTTATAGCAGCCATTTGGCACTTAGGAATTGCGGTGTGGCATTGAGGTTAATGATAAAGTTCAGTGCAAAATTTAGAAACATCATTGGCGTTGCCATATGCAAGTTGAAACAGATTCGACATTTTGCACCTCATATATTTTATTCACATGTTTAGCACACAAATATGGTGGAAATAGTATTGGAAATAGTATTCTAACATATCGATTGAGCCATTCATCTATTGGCTTGCAGTTAGTTTATTTAGAAAAACTATGGTATTTTCTATGTTGAATGTCCTCTGGGCCACATAGACACATTTTGGCACCATGATTCCAAATTTTGATGTTTGGGTGACCAAAGTCCCTAACATATATTTGTGGTTTTTGTCTTATCACTCAATTTGCACTCTAGATTTATTTTCGCAATATACATATTATATGTTGTAAATTATGATCAATTCAAACTTCATGGACAACTTTTTATTATTTGGTTTTTTTTTTCATTTTAAATAGATCTACATGAGGAAGAAATGAAGCACATACGTGTATTAAATAGAATACCACTCATAATTTATTGTGAAAGAGATGAGAAGTTCTACGGATTTAGAGAGCAATTCTTTTTCATAGACACCGAAAGAAAGCGTGTCCTGTACTTGTACAAGACTAGCGTCTTAACCCATTACTCCAACAGCCAATCTGGTCGCTCATGTCAAACATAATCAAATTTTATAGAATATTTTACAATTATGAAAGCCTAAAAACATATGGAACACACTTTCTTTTAATATCTAGAGGAACTTGAGAATCCAAGGGCTTTAGAATAGTGAATCCAAGGACTTGAAATGGCGTTAATTATAGTGCATGTTCATTGTAGCTTATTTAATAATTTAAATTGATTTAGTTAATGGTTTCTGAAATTCTTTACCTTAATTTGCAACTTAAATTCTAAAATGTTTTATGGTAATTTGCAATCTACAAAGTATTTTCATGTCTTTTTGGTTTATAATTTTAGGCATGCCTTGTTAGAAAATTAGTATTGTAAGTTTAATATTCTTCTTTTCCCGTATTTTTTACAGTATTGTATTTTTAAAATTGTACTAAAACATAATTAAATGGTATTAATTTTTCAGGCTCTTTTGACATATTTTTGTTGATTTTTGTTTGAGTTTAAAGTAGATCATATATACATAGTTTAACTTTCTTGTGACTAGTGGTTAAAGTTGTTGCAAAATAATGTTGAGCCTAAGGTTTTCAAGGAATCTATTTCTACTAGATTATTCATTATGGTTTGGAGTTGAGATATTATAATATGGTAATAGTGTTCGTAAGTTATAAAAATATTTTACACTAATGTACAATTTAATCATATAGTTGGATTCTTTTAAATACAACATCAATAGAATTCTTACCTTAAATTGCTCAACAATTTGCATAAATGTTGGTGGGCATTAACCATGGTAAATCCACATAGTGACATTCTTAAGTTAAATTATGCTTTAAAAAAAACACAAAAAAAAAAAATTTGCATAAATAATGGTGGGCATAACTATGGGTAAATATGTTTCTTTACTTGAACATAATAATAACTCAAATAGCTCTTGCACTATTCTAGTCATTTATGCTTCTTGGTTGTGCTACTTTAACATTGTGAGAACCATTACATTATTTTCATTATTTAATTATTTTTCCATATAAATAATGGAATTTAATATTATATATGATTTCATACTTGTTCTTAGATATCTTATATACCAAAGTATAACATTGTGTCATATCATACATTTTTAGCTATATAAGCACTTATATGTTATATCATTAATGTAAGCTCACATTAATTATTGCTTCGAATTGGTATCCCTATCATACATGCATGTAATATAATAATTACCCTATTCTATTGGTATGTTATATAACACACTATTTACCTAATCTTAGTATTAATATTAGGGTTTTTATTAAAATCATAAAACATTCGAAACTTACTCTCTCTCTTTTTACTATTAACTTAGTTTATGTTATGATAATGCTACCAACCACCCTACCATTTACATGACATAATGTAGTATAAGCCTACTATGTTGAGTAGATTGAATGTATTCTTTTGATTAAATCTTATAGGAATATTTGAAATTGATAGGTAAATTATATAATCAAGAACCTATAAATAGCTAAATTGTTCCTTTGGAAGTATATTACCGAGCTCCAAAGAAAGAACAAAAAATTCATTTAAATTAATGTGAAGAGATTTTTCAAAGGTTAAAGGTATTATTAACGACAACACCAACTTTGAAGGTTCCAGATACGGAATAAGAAATTTTTGGTTTGTACTGATGCCTCTGAGGAAGGGATGGGTTGTTTGTTGATGCAAGAAGGAAGAGTAATAGCTTATGCATCAAGGAAACTTAGAAACCACAAAGAAAAATACGCAACCCATGATCTAGAAATGGCAGCAATTGTTTATGCACTAAATATTTGGAGACACTACCTTCTAGGAAGGAAGTTTGATATTAGGACTGACCAGTGATTAGGCTTTCTCAAAAGAACCATCCCTCCATTGAACTGACAACACGTGGTTGTATCCCCGAAAACTGAACCTACATCTTGCGATGTAGTTGAAGTAGATTTTAATGTTTAGTGGATAACAAAAATTAAATAAATAGGATGTAAGGTTAACTAGGTCTCTGCAATATAATTGTGAGACTGAATGTTGTTTTGAAAAACAGGTGTCTGTCTTATTGGAGAACTCGACGAACTAGCCATAGGAATGAGAAAATGGTTTCTATGGCCATCACTGCTGCCCAAATTATACCCCATTTATTTTCCATGGAATGAGTTATTCATAACTGTACAATGTGTACAATGATTTGTGATTTGTCTAAAGCATTTTTCTCATGGTTTTCTAAAACAATATTAGTAGTGAAATTTTTTATTTTTTTTCTTTTTTAAGTTCACAGCTGAAGGGTTTTGTACTTTGATAACATGAGGTGTATACGAAAATGTGGAGAATGATTTTAGGCAGATAAACTTGGTCAAATATTCAGACATCGGATTTGTAAGAGCGAATCATCTAAGAAGGGATTCTCTCAACACAATTTTGTACATGAGCTTCAGATTATGAGTGTTAAGTTTTGTTGCTCAATTCATATTCAGGCCTCGGTATGCTCTAGAATTATTTTATTACTGGGAAAAGATATCTGATTGCAAATTCCCCTTACTTTTATTGAAGTATTCAGAAATAATTTGGCCAAATATTCAGTAGATAGTGATCAATAAGTGTTACACCAGTAAATAAATTAAATTAAGCAACTATTTCACGCAATTGATGACTGGATTACTACAAGAGTAACTTCTATCATCAATAAGAATTAAACTTGAGACCTATGTCCCATCAGTTCTCCACTTTGGAAAATTTAGGTGAAAGCATAAAATTGGTGAAATATACAACCACGCAAGAGCTTATTTTAATGGTCTCGTACATTGCTTGAGTGAGTTTTGATACTCAAGCAATACCACTATATATTATCAACACTGTATATTAGCTTGAAAAGAGACTTTTCTTTTCAATCTTGAAATAGGATTGGAAGTTCATTTGCAACTGTGGAAAAAAAAAAAATCTCAAAGACTCATTGAAATAATTTTTATGCTCTTCTCTTCTACGACAATATTATTGCAACATCTATGACATTGAGCTTTAACATATGTAATGATGAACAAATCACTTTTTGTTACATATTGTCCCCGACATTGTCACTTATAGGGTCATATAGACGTAGTTTGAAATAAACTACTATAATTGGAAGCTATAGGAGTACAATGTGTGAATAAATTTACTTGGTTGAATGCATCATATATTAATTGTACCATGAGATGAATATTGATTGTAATTGTACTGCTTCTTGTTTTGTTGTTTCTTAATACATAAATAATTGTGGGTTGCAATAATCACCAGATACAGTCCTTTAGTTTATAATGAAATCCATGGTATAGATACCTTGGGAAATTCTAACATGCCCACTAGAAAGTAAATCAATTTGGATATTCACTTACTAAAGAGTCATTATTTCTTGGAATAACCCATATTCAGATTCCAAGTCAAACTAAAATGGTAGACAACTATGATGTCAACCAATGTGAGCTTAGATTGGAGGGATTGCATACCTACTATTAATTTCCTTGAGAAATGGCCAACAAGAATGAAGAAAATTGGGAGCAAACTTTTGATGAAAAAAAAAAGACTTGCATTATGAACATAGTATGAAAGATAATCATAACAAGAACAATTGTTGGACATTACATCTCAAGCTCATGTTTGAAGGAACTATACTGGAAAGACATTCTTGAATATTCAAGAGGTTAAAGGAATGAAAATGAGAAGCATTAGATTTTATGACAATGTTTCATGAGGGCCTAATAGAACTAATTAGGTAAAAATAATAATAATTAATAAATAAATAAATTTGTTGAGAAAATTACGTAATCCAAAAGATGAAAACGATTTTGTTGATTGATTTTAATTCATTAGTGAAAATTTTCTTAATTTAAAAATCAGAGATACCTGTTATCAGAAGGTTAGCAAGAGTTTCAGGAAGGGTTCCTAGGATATGTGTCGTCATTTTTCCTTTATGTTCTAAGGACTTCGGGACGAAGTCCATTGTTAAGAGGCGGTGTATGTAGTGCCCACTCTAGTTTCCTGACCCTAATATGACATTATCTTAGATACTTTATTCTTTGAGGACCTCAGGTTGAGGATCCGGACACATGACCCTATTATTAGTGATTGTGATATTAGTGGTTGTGATGTTTTTGTATGTTCTCCATTGACATTATGATGATGATAGTATTAATGGTTAGGTATGTTCTCTATTGGTATTATGATGATTGTAACATTAATGGTTATGCACGTTTTCTGTTGATATTATGATGATTGTGGCATAAATGGTCATGTTTGTTCTCTATTGAATTTATGATGATGACAGAAATAAAGGATATATATGCTCTCTATTGATATCATGATGATGATAGATTTGATGGATGTGTCCCCTATGTTACCTACTTGCATCAGTTCTGGTTCACAATGAACAATGATGCGAATGACTAGGTGATGGCAATGATATTATTATGACAATGGCTAACACTGAGAAACCTTGTTACTGATGAATATTGAGTATGGTAGGAAACCACCAAAGGAACTCACATATGACGAGTTGACGACACCTGGTTTCATGAAAATTTATATTATTTATCTTTGAAATTCTAAATCAATTTTGAAACCTACTAGATATGTTTATCTATATTCTGATAATATGTTCGTGGTTGCAGGCAGAAATTAGTTGCTTGGCCGAATGACTCACATATGGGTGATGGGGTTGTACAAGTGGATGGAACTACATGGGAGGGGTGGGACAGTGTCCCTGATCTCACCCACTAGCACTCCCACCGTGACTTGGGTTGGAAAGGTTGAAACACCTTCGCCTTGGAGATCACGATGCCATGAGGGCAGGTCCCAAAGTTGGGTCGCTCATGAGGATTTTACTGGGAGCGTGCATCAAGGTGGATTCCTTGATCCCTGGCACCATTAGTCTCACTATAGCAGGCAACATAAGAGATGATAGTGGTCTATGACATTTAACCTATACTTTCCCCTCGTAGTCACTGAATGCTTGAAGGGCAAGTGGTGTGGCACCCTTGGAACTTCAAGGGAAGTTCTTGAAGGGAACAACCAAACTTGGCACCCTTGGCATCACAAATAAATTTTTAGGCGTGACACCCTTGGAACTTCAAGGGAAGTTCTTGAAGGGCACGACCAAACTTGGCACCCTTGGCATCACAAATAAATTGTTAGGCATGACACCCTTGGAACTTCAAGGGAATTTCTTGAAGGGTATGACCAAAATTGGCACCCTTGGAATCATTAAAAATAATTTAATTAATAAACATAATCAAGAGATGAAAACTAAGTAAATTTAAATCAAGGGTAAATGATGTTAGAAACTGAGGTAATTAAAGCAAAAATAAAACTTAGGTTAAGAGGATCATAAGAATAAATAAAATAGGTTACCTTAAAAACTCTACCCTTCCCATGTTGGAAAATAGTAGGTAGATTATGTAGTTTAATTAGGTAAAAGGGGAAAGAGGGACATAATTATAAGGATAAAGATTAATCCAAAAATGGTTAAACCTAATTAAGAGAAGAGGAGGATAAATTAAAATAAGATTAATAAATTAAATTTTAGAAAAATGTAGAGAACCTCCATGTGGCAACAACCAACATAAGAATATCCATCTAAAAGATAACTTGAGTTAAATTAGGGAGTAGATAGGGGATCAAATCTTGACTCATTAATTGAATTTAGTAATGAACACAAATTAAGGAGTAAAATGTGGGGTCAAGAGACAACTAGGAGAAGAAATAGGAATCTTGTTGAGGTGAGGAAAATATTAGTTTTAAATTAAAATTAAGTAAATAATTTTGGAGACCCTTGATGAGAGAGTGACACAAGGGTGAGTGAATAATCAAAACATAGAATTATTAAAAAAAAATCAAGTATGCATGACATGCCAAGTGTCACCTATGAGGACTCCTATAAAATAAGGGGCAAGCCATGGGAGAAGGGACTTTTTTGGGAACACAATGGTTGGATGGAGGAAACTATGTCAAAGTATTGATTACGAAACTATAGTGAGTTTGGTGAGGTGGAGGATTTTAGAGAGGAGACTCTTGAGCCAAGGAGTGCTCTCCTCTACCAGCTATTACATTCCTCCATTGTACAACCCCATTGTAGCTCGAGGGTCCGTGGAGAAGAAGAGTAACCAATGAGTAGGCTGGGAGGTTAACCAGTGGATCATCGCATTTGGATCAAGTACGTTGTCATTCACTTTCGGAGGCGACTAGAAACAAGGGAAAACAAGTAACGACAAATCAAGTGGAGTCTCGTCTTCCGGTGAACGGTACATGTGTGTTGCAATATTATTTTGTATGTTTTCTTTATGGGCTTAGTTAAATGTATGTCAAAGTTTATGATATGTTCAGTGAAATGAAATTTAGGAATGTGTTAGACAGTTGCCTAATAAATTCGAATTCCCAATGTTTTTCTCTTCTAGTTGTATTTTATAATGATTTATTCTTAAAAATATATATGCATATAGTGTAAAACTAGTCCTTACACTTGGTATAGAACTGGTCCTTACATATGTGTCATGAAAAAACCAAACCGAGTTCCCAAACTCATCCATGAGTAACCAAATCCATCATGAATTCAGCCAAGGAAGTTTTCATGAACCTGGAGGCCTTTAAAAGGTGAATTTTTCCTTCATTGAGGATTAAAGTGGTTGTGGTTTTCATTTGCAGTTTCTAGAGGTCATAAGCAGTTTTGTTTTTAGTGTAATAGGAGCATCTGGAGTCGGAATTGGGAACCGTGACAAGCATTGGAAAGTTGGTTCAGAGGGCTATCTATTGAGGGCTATCTATTGACAATGATCAGAAGTGTTTGCGTGCACATTCAGTTTGGTCTTTTCTCTGTGTAATCAACTTCTCTTGTTTCAATCCTAATAAAGCGTTGCCCATCTTGAAAGCGGATCTAGAGACGTAGTCCATTAGGGATGAACTCCGTAATCAAACTTGTTGCCTGGTATCATTGCGTTTTTACTATTTTCATTTCTATTATGCATCTACCTTGTATTTAATCAGTTGTCATAAAGTCATCTTCTCAAGCATTTTTCCTCGATTTCCGCACTTTTCAGTTAACATTCAATTCAATAATGGCTAATCAATTATACATTAGTTTTTAGTTTATGATCATTTCAGATCAGGTTTGGAAAGAGTAAAAGATGAAATAGGGAGTTGACCAACAGTCTAACATAATGAGATGAAAAAAGGCAAAAAATATAAAAAATTCTTAGTTTAGTTTTAATATTTGTATTTATAATATATTTAATTTAATGTAATAAATAATTATATTTAAATGTTATTTAATATAATCAAATATGTTAATTTTATAAATTTTATTTTAATATTAGGAAAATCAAAATTTATATTATTAAGGGCATATTTTATTATTCTTAAGGCCTTGTTTTATTAGGTAAAAATATTCAGATGTAACCAATCTTTTATAGTACCAAAAAATGGAGAAGTTCAAATAACGTTCATAGATTTTCAGACTGCAAAAATATTAAGAATTCAATAGAATTAAGTGGTGAATATTTACATATTTATAAAGCCAATTATATCAATTTAAGAAAAATATTTTTTAGAATCTAGTCGTTCACATGGAGGCTTTCAACCTCTCCTTCTAAGGTTTGTAAAATATATATTGAAGGGCTTAATTTTGTAGAAATTTGAAATGGTCCAAGCCATAGATTTTGAGATTTGGTATGTTTACCTTTCTCCTTATTGCTTTAGTCCCACTTCAATATTAGATCACCAATAGAAAATATTTTATCAGTAGTTGAACATTTTTCAAACCAACGTTTGATAACTTGTTGATGGGCATGGAATTTAGCTTTAGTTTTCTCCCTCTCATTCCCTAATTTTAACCAGGTATGAATTCGATCTTCAATATCTATAATTGGATCTTTGTCAACTAATTGGAAAAAATTGCATAGACAAGAGGAAAATATTGGGAGGCAAGATGGATTCCTTACCATAAAAAATGAAATAAGGAGAGTTGCACAATGACTTTTTATGTGTCACTCTACCTAACCAAAGTGCATTGGGTAACTTCTTATGACAATTGTTTTGATGATCAACTATTTTATTTTTAAGGATACAGATAAGGTTCTTGCTAGTTAAATCTAATAAATCATTTCCCTGAGGCTAATAATTTGTAGAATATTTAATAATGATACCTCTATCCATGGCATATTTAACAAAATTTAGAGACAAAAAATAAGATGCATTATTAAAAAAGAGTAATATTGGAACACCAAACTCGAAAATTATATTATGTTCTTGGAAAAATATCACATGATCACCATTAATATTTTTAATTCGGACAACCTCTTTCCATCTAGTAAAATAATCCATTGTAGTAAGAATGTATTTGTCTTAGATAGAGGAGGAATGACCTGTTATAGGGTTTTGTGAACCCAACATTTCGGACTGCCAAGTGAGTCCATCATCAGGGGATGCGACAATAGATATTCTTCAACCTTAATGATTTATCCATGAGCTATGCTTAGGGTATATATATAGGTTATTAAGGAAATGAGCTTAGCTCTGGATAATCTTAGTTTCTCGAAATCTGATGCGTTGTCCATCATATCCCTTCCATGGTAGGACTTGATGTTATTAAATAATGAATCAATACAGGTGAGGATGGTTTTAGATAGAGGAGGAATAACATGTTATAGAGTTTTGTGAACCCAACGTTTCGGACTGCGAAGTGATTCCATCATCAGGGGACTTAATGATTTATCCATGAGCTATGCTTAGGGTAATGAGCTTAGCTCTGGATAATCTTAATTTCTCGAAATCTGATGCGTTGTCTTGTCGAGATGAATTTGGAGTAATTTCACTGGTGATGTCTAATCCCCACTATTCGAAAGGGCCTTCCATTTTTACCAGTTGTAAGAGTAAGGAAGGTCATTTTTCTTTCGTAACAGATGTATGGCATAGTTTTCATTTCGATCCTATGAATAGGAATATTTGAACAATGAAGGCCAATAATATCACGCACATAGGATATTTCATGCAATAGTCTCTCTTCCAATGTGACCTCCATTTAAGCCATCATGCATCTTAAGTAGAATATTTTCTGCATCATCCTTCTCAAGACATCTTAATAATGCATTATCATATATTTTCCTAAAAAACACTCATTAGTTGATATCTAGCACCTTTTAGTCTTAAATCTCTTCTCTTCTTCGGGGCCAAATAGTTAGGAGCAGTACCATTCAAAAGAATATATTTAATTTCATCATACCAGGAATTAGCTAGTACAAGAACATAAAGATATTCTT
Source organism: Pinus taeda (assembly GCA_000404065.3). Taxonomy (NCBI): domain Eukaryota; kingdom Viridiplantae; phylum Streptophyta; class Pinopsida; order Pinales; family Pinaceae; genus Pinus; species Pinus taeda. Next base: position 63,882 of record APFE031430101.1, on the reverse strand, counting down.
GAAGACATACCTCATACTCATTATACCAACCTTCTTCCTGATTAATTTGAGAGTCTAGAGATTTTGCTGACAACATACATAATCCTCGTCCATGAATAATCTTGGAATTTTGATCGCCATGTCATATTATTGAAGCATAGTTATTCATTTTACTTATTTTTCTAACAGCAAGATTGTGCACAATAACTTTAGTGTGACCTTTCAAGAGATAAAGACAAAAGTGCTTTACTTATATATGGAAAATTATTATTTAATGTCAGCATATTTTAACTTTTCTCCATGAAACCTTGCACACTCGTAAAAGATATCAAAACTTCTACATTTTCTACATTCTTCTGAGTTAAGACAACTCCATAAGAAGAGTCAATTGAAAAAGTATAAAAATAAATTCCTTATCAAACTTAGTACTTATTAAATAAGGTGCTTCAGCAATCACTTGTTTATTGGTTTTGAATGCATTCTTTTCTTTATTACTCCACTTAAATATGTGATTGTTTTTTATCATGCCTTGCATTGGTTTAACAATTTCAACAAAGATAGGAACAAATATCCTTAAAAATTTAATATTTCTTAAAAAATATTGTATTTACTTCTTATTATGAGGTAAGTAAATTTGTAAAAATTATTTAACCTGACCAGGATCGATTATTATTCCATATTTTGATACCTCAAAACCTAATCATTTTCCCTCGGTTGCAACAATGACAATCTTTTTAGGATTCAATGAAATGCCATATTTCCTATATCTTTGAAAAATTTGTCTTAAATGCTCCACTTGATCTTTTATATTTTTAGAATACTTGGTAATGGCATCCAAGTAAACAACCATTTACTTATTGCTTAATCCCATGGCTCTTTGAAAAGTAGCCATGCCATTGATTAAACCAAATGGAATTTTATTGTAAGAAAAAGTTCCCTATTTTGTTCTAAAAGTAGTTTTAATTTAGTCAACAGATGAAACTAAGATTTGGTTGTAACTCAAAAAACCATCAAGCAAAGAAAACATCTCAGATAATGTAATTGATAGTAGGATTTGCTCCATAAATGGAACAAGGTAATTGTATTTTTATGATGTTTTGTTTTTTTTTAATTCTATGTAAATATTAATGTCTCCGTTTCTCTTTTTGAACAGAATAAGGTTAGCTACCTACTACAAATGTCTAACTGGAAAATTAATTTTGGTGGTTAATAATTTATTCAATTCTTCTTTGATCTGAGTTTCACATTTGGGGGTGTATTTTCCTAATTTTTCGTTGAACTAGTTAGGAGTTGGTTTTATGGGAATGAAATGTTGAATGGATTTTTTATCATAAATTTTAAGTTCACCATAAGTCCAAGAAAATATATCTTTATATTCTTTAAAGCGTTTCAAAAATCTTGCTCGTTCAGAAGGAGAACAATAAATTCTTAGATTGGTATTTTATGGTTTTTTCTTAGTTTCTAAGTCGATGACTTCATATTTCATATAAGAATTGTGCGTTTAATAATTTCTTATCCCTTTGCATCTTTCCTAAAAATCAAAAAGGTTTTCCAAAAAAAAACTGATTTTGGAATGAGGTTTTCTTGTTCATTCTCATCTAACGAATCCACATTCAATAGTAGACCATGTTGATTCTCATCGATGATAGAACCCTGAAAGGTATCCTCAAGTGCAACGAAATCAATGATTTAAGAATCATCATCTAAGACTCGTAACATTATTTGGCACTAATGGGCTAAAGATAATTTCCATAGAAAATTTCTTTGGTGAAAGTATTTCTATAGGGAGTAATTTTGATGCCACATATGGCAGAAAATCAACATCTACATTTTGCAAGTTGGGTAAAATTTTTATTTCAAAGTGCTAAACTTTTAAAATTAAATCCAAAACTAATTGTCAATAATTATTCAAATGGTTAGAAACACGGTAAATTGCTTTATAAACTTGTTTGACAATAATTTGAGTCACCAATAAATTTTAATTTATTAACTTTAAAATCAATTGATTTTTTGAGTCCTTGAATTAACACTTCATAATCTACTATATTATTAGAACAATCAAAATCTAATTTGCATGCTAGAAATAACTTCGTACCTTGAGGGTTTTTCAATATGCATCCAACACATGCACTTTCAACTGATTTGGAACCATAAAAATATAATAACCAACAATCTATATTTATATTACTATTTACGGAAATTAAAACCTCATATGTGGAATCAATGTCATTATTAATTATAAAATTTAAAGTATCAATATTTGATTCATCAAAAAAATAGATTTCATAGGTATAATTACTGAAATAAGAATCATAGGAATAATTACCAAGTACATATTGGCTAAACATGATCGGCTCATTTGAACCATCAAGAACAATAACAATATGACTCATGTTCCCTTCACATTCAACCCTAAGCATATTAGGCTTCCCTTTCCATGGTAACCAAAGATGTGACCAATCAATTGATAAATAACTATTTAATTTCTATGACTAGTCTTTACTTAATAATGAGCCATAAGATTCAGGAACATATACAATTATTACATCAATGATCTGGAAATTTTTTGGATTATAGGAAAGTTTGATTATTAATTATTTAATCTCTCCTAAGACCTTAACTGTAGATCTATCCAATTGCGCAGTTTGTATGGAGGACTTATGGGGTTCTAAATTAGATTTCTTAGCCACAGAGGTTGGCACAACATTAGATGAAGCACTAGAACTATCCATACAATTATGGAAATTTTAGTTACAAATCTCAAAGGTCAACAAAAAAGGAAAAGTGTGTGAAGCATGCGTATCTCTAATTAAAGTTGCTTCATTATGTGTTATTCTCTTTAACAAAGAATTATCAATATTCCCCGTATGAATGCTAGTTGTGTTGGATTCTAGGGCTTTAAATATATTATATTTTTGTTGTGTCAATTTAGACAACTCATACAAAGCGATATTAGTTGGTTTTATTCATCTCTTCAACAAGATCATATTCTAGAGTCTTCATATGAACATTTTTACTGGGACAGGAAGATACATTTTTTGTTGATGTTTTTCTTGTATAAGTTTGAGTATTGAGTCTTCATCATCTATGTTTTCACATTTTGTTTCTCTTGAAACATCCCATAACACATTAACAAAAGTCTCTTCCTTTGTTGATTCTTCTTCATCCGCTTGAGTGACATCTTCTTCTTAATTACACATGAGCAATTTAAAAATATTTATAAAAGTTGGATAGGTTCTTTTGGAGTGTTTGGAATTATGAGCTCTACAAAAAGTGTCTAAAGCAACATCTTAAAATTTTATTTCTTTGGCATGGGATGAATTTGAGGAGCCTATTTTAGCTGCTACAACACCCCTCCAGAAAATTTCTCATGCCTTGATTTTGGAGCCTACCTTATGTTCATAGGAACCTATTTTTCATTGTCGACAAGTATCTCATTTGGTTGTGAAGACTCATCCTTGTATGTAGTTCTTATGATGACTTGATTAGGTCCTATTGATGATGACTAAGTCTTGTCGATGACAGCTAAACCACTTCTAAACACAAGCCATCTCTTGCCGTGATTTTTCACTTATCATCGGTCTTCCCTCTAGAAACTCTGTTATCCATTGTCACTAAAGACTGCGCTATGCCTTGAGGATCAAAACTACACAATTCTTGAATAAAGGAAGCCACTGAGCACAAAAAATGCACTAGCCCTCTCTCACAGTCAAGACTATACAATCCACTAAGACAATGAACTGTGCAATCCCTTATTGCTGGGAATTGCATACTCCCTTATGCCAGTGTGAATGTGCAGTTTCCCGGAAGAAGCTAAGTGCTCATCCCTAGATAATAAGGAGTGAATAATTAATGTTTGACAAGTGGCACAAATTTGTTATTCTCAATCTTAAGACAAGTGTTCCTTTTTCCTTGATTTTAGGCATGCATGTCATAAACACTAACATAACCCTATGCAGGCTAGATCTATATAATAGACACTATTAGAGCTCATTTTCACATTTGAGATTGAATATATATCCTTCACAACGAGATCAAGGAGATTTTGACTTAGTTTGCAACACTTTTCTGGGTAAGTTTTGTATGTGTCACTTTTTGTCACTTTTTTGTCGCTTTGGTCACTTTCGCTTTGGTGAGCATTATTTTGCATGTTTCTTTTCATAGTATCTGGCATTTCTATTATTATTAGCTTGTACAAGTTTTTTTCGATATGTCATTCACTTTTTACAAGTGTCACATCAACTTCTTGCTTTTTTCCTACCGATAGTTGTTGTTGCTGGGTCATTTTTGCATGTATGTTTTTAATTTTGCATGATCTTTTCTGACCCATTTTACTGACTAATCTAACTGAACTTGAAGTTGATATACACTTATTCCTACCCTAGCATTCATATCTTGTAATTTTAATCTCTCCTTCCCAGAAAAATCTGTGCAATCTTGAGCAATTGTTTCCCCTTCCAATTGAGCATTTCACATGTTCAAGGCTTAGGCCTCATCCTTGCCCTCTGAGATTATGAACTGCACAGTCACTAGATTGTCCAGTTATGCATTGCATTGTTCCAAGTCTTAAGCCACAACCTTATTCTCTAAGACTGTGTAATGCATGGTCTCTTACCTCATTCTTCCTAGCTGAGACTGTGGATTGCACAATCTCAAGCCTCAAGCTCCTTCCTTGCTTGTTGAGAATGTGCAGTGTGTAGTTCATGAGCATGATCTGCCTCCATGAGCCAAGAAACTTCACAATCCTTATTTCTTGTATGTTGTTTCTTTGATCCTGATGACTGAATTGCTTTGCTTCATAAAAAAAAATTATTTCCATGAGTGCATCTTTTGGTTACAGGTACTACAGGTTTTGAGCTCATCTCTTTTTTATTAGTTGTTGTCATCATGCCTCCAAGCTGATTAGCCTCAAAGCAAACTACAAAGAGAAACACTGGTGAAGTAGTTCCAGTCGTCATGCTTATTCTTTCTAACACTTAACTCTTCAGAGAAAAGGATTCAGGTATGACATGGCATACAATCAAGGATGCATTCAGAGTTACCAGTTTCAAAGCAGATCTAGAAGAAAAATAGGTATCCATAAATGTCTAGAAGTCAGGCTTTCATAAAGTTGCATGTAGGTTCCCATTATTCCACTTTGCAGATATCATCAAGTGGATCTTGTCACACATGGGTAAGAAGAGCATGGCCCTCAACAGTATTAGTGGACAACGACTTGCTTCATATTGGGCCCATGATATTCATCTCAAGTATCACTTGCCTAAGCCAAAAGCATATATGGATTCACATTTTTATGTAGTGATCTAGGTGGATGTTGGTGGCCACCCACCTGTTCCACTTGGCCCCCACAACTATCTCTTTCAGTTTTTCAATTTCCTTAATTGTAGCATAGTTTACTATTTTTGACAGTTTTTCGAGTCCTGAAATTCTGAAGCTGTTTTGAGGCCCTAAACAACATTTTTTGGGAAAACTGGGGAAAAAATGAGCATTGGACTGACATTTTTTGTTCAAAATTTGTAGTCCTCAAATATATATTTTTAACGAAGTATTGTGTGCATCAAACAAAGATTGTATGCCAAAGTACGAACCCAAGAAGTTGATATACCAATTTACCCAAACGGAGCGCATAGTTTGGTGCTTCTTCTCCTAGGGTTAGGGTTTTGGATTATTAGGGTTTTCCATTGTTTCTCAATAATAAATAGGCCTTTTAGCCTCATTATAACATAGTTCAGAGGCATGTAGCTGCCACATTTATTCTCAAAGATAATATATCATCACCCGATCTAGTTTATTTCTCTTCACATCCCACATAGAATTCAAGAGTGATTGAAGAGATATGAAATTGGTGGAAAACCATGTAATGGCGAGGCGCACCAACTCTTTTCTCTTGGTGAATCTTCTCATCAAGCTAAGCATAGATGTATGATTATATATAAATTTTGTAATGCTTTTGGATGACTCAACAATATCTTTGACAAAGGGAATTTTCCCTATGTCCTCCAACATCAAATCAATACATTGTACAGCAAAAAGTGTCCAAAATAAAGTAGGAAGCCTATCCATAAGCATCCTGCCAGCAACAACATAATTTGCAGCATTGTCCATTATGACTTGGACAACATTTTCTGCACCCACCTCCAAAATAAACACATCCAACAAATCACATAAATTTCTTGCATCTTTGATTCGTGCAGATGTGTCAACAAATTTGATAAACATAGTCCCCTTTGGACAACTAACCAAGAATTTTATAAGGGTTCTCTCCTTTTGGTCAGTCCAACCATCTGACATCATAGTGCATCCCATTTGTGCCCATGATCCTCTAAAATCCTCCAATCTTTTGGTGTAGTCAAGATTTTCATTTTGAAGAATCCGACCTCTTATGTCATGATAAGAAGGGAGTTTGTACCCCGGGCCAACAATTGCAATAGCATCAATAGCACGCTGGAAAAATGGATTATTCCTTACAATGCTGAAAGGAATATTACTCCAAAGGAGAAATTTTGCCAACAACTTGTCAGCTTGTTCTTTCTCAGTTTTTTTTAGCATTGAACTGATAGATGGCTGTGAACCAGGTGTGGTTCGAGGAACAAAAACTGATGAGGCAACTATCGAGTAGGTTGATGCTGTAGTAGAACCACTGCCACTTCCTTGTGCAACTGACTTCTTTAGTTGCCTCTTCATTTCTGTTTTTGCCTCTCTATTGTGGTTTAAAGTTTCCAATGCTTTCATGGCTCTTTGGATGAGTTCAGGTTTTGTCTCTGTGCAAGGCCCTCCATCAAATTCAGGGATTTGTGCAAGGTGATACTTCAATATGTACACCCCCTTAGACATATGGTGCCTACACAACTTGCAAGGCAATTTTATTCTATCATTCAAAGCACCAGATTCACTAAATTCCCAGAAAGGGTCCAATTTCCTTGGCATGTTTGATTTTGAACTTTGAAGTTGAAAACTTGAATGGTGTTTCGATGGACCTATGGGAAAATAAGGATTACAATTTAGTATTTACAAGTTACAAACTTACAATTTAGTATTTTACTATTTACATTGTACAAAAACTAAAAAAAAAAATTACATACAATTTAAGAAACCCCATTCCAAACCCAACAAAAAAAAGCTAAAAAAAAAATACATTGGACAAATGTCAAAAACCCCATTCCAAACCCAACCAAAAAAACTAAAAAAAAAAAAATTACATTGGACAAATGTCAAAAACCTCATTCCAAACTCAACTGAAAACATAGAAAAAAAACAAAAACAAAGTTACAAAACAATGAAAACACAAAACTTTGGTGCCCATACCAGTTTTATGGAGATAACATGTCTCCTCCTTAGCTCACTTTTCGATTTTCTCCTCCAGTTAGTTGATTTAGCTCCAAAATCTCCAAGTCTCCAAACCCCAGTGCGCCTTCTGTTGTCCAAATAACAAAAAAAAATCGCATTTTCCGCTTTAAACATGTGTTGCCCGACGGGCCCAGGATTTTTACCAAAAAAATCGGCTAAAAAAAAATCCGATTATATCATTCGATTTAATTGTTATTTTGAAAAAATTGCAATTAAACGATTTAATCGCGATTTTTTCCTGATTAGTGCAACACTAGTTTTTTCCTAATAAATAATAGAAGAATTCATTATAACTTACTTGTGAATTGATTAATTTATAAATGCAATAGCAAAAAAATTATTATTTATCATTATATGGGTTAATGTATTACCTTTATTATGTCGTAAGGGTTTTCTCGTTTTTCTCTCTGAAAATAACTTTTGAATTCATTATAACTTACTTGTGAGTTATTTAATTTATAAATGGATTAACAAGAAAATTATTATTTATCATTATATGGGTTAATGTATTACCTTTATTATGTCATAAGGTTTTTCTTGTTTTTCTCTCCGAAAATAACTTTCTTATCAGATTTAAGTGTACATTCTTGTGCTCCTTGATTTAGGTGTTAGATGATTAAAATAGTTTGAGTCATCCAATTCATTCAACCGGTATTTACAAATTTAGTTATAAGACTCGCAGGAATAAGGCAGAGGTATATGTCCAATCCTCTTCATCCCAAATTCTGCCAACAAGCAAACAACAATGGCATCAAAGGTGCTTATGTTCATCATCTTCATTTTCTATCTCATTGCTTTTTGCTTCGTAGTGGTCATAGAGCACAAGAGAAGCACTGGAGTCATGACTCCAAGCGAGTACGACGATGCAACTTTATGCATGTGAAATTCATGCATATCTACTAGGTATGTAGTTGGGGCATTTATGTTTCTTCTCGTGAGACAGGATCTTGTCCTGGCCTTCACCAGGTGTCTGTGCTACGGAAGCATTCTCAAACCTGCAAGATCTCGCACATGGGCGATCATATTATCTTTAATTTGTTGGATAACGTTCTTGATTTACCAAGGTGTGCTTCGTAGTAGGGGCATCAGGGAATGCCTACCATGCAAAATACAAGGGTAGATTTGGTATGGGTGACCTGTATTGTGAGACACTGCGAAAGGGGGTATTTATTTGTTTCTGGGGATTCATGGAAGCCTTTCAAGAGATCAAAGAAGCTTCCATTATTCGAAATTGTGAAAGGAAAAATATGGAGATATAAGAACGTAGTTTTCACTAATAACTTTTTAGGGTCAAGCTCATTGCTACAGACAATGGTATGGCTGGCATGAGAAAGAGCCCTAGTATGGGGAATCTTGGCCATTACCATTAAGTTTACAATGTCAATCATTGTTGTGAGACAAGCGAATGTGGATCTGTAGATCAAGATGGGTATTTGTCTCATGGATTTGTTCATTCTTCCAGCAATGCAGGTGAGAAGAAGAAAGGTGTGTGTGGGGTCAAATCACATCCTTAGAAGCCAAATTTCTTCCTTCAATTATCAATCTCATTGATAGTATTTGTTGGACTTTAGAAGGTTTGGATTTGTTGTGATTGATTGATGGCTTAGGTTCATCAGTCAGGTTTTGTGTTTGTGTTATTATTTTATTACAACTAGCACATGACAAACCTATATGGGCTCTAGTTTGATACGGTCCTTAAGGTTGCATATTTTGGATTCCGTAGTCATTTTTTGTTTGAACTCTGCTTAGCAACCTAGATGCATACTCCTGGTTTAAATGATTCATAATAATGTGTATATTCAATGTGCCCAAAGGTTTTCTGGTTTAAATGCTCAGTATTACTGTCCATATTGAGTGTGCGCTATATATCCTCTATATTGAAGTCCATATTCAAATCTCCCAATGCATCCCATGTATTAATGTCCATGTGCAATATACTCATTCCTTATGGGATTTTCATGAACCCGTTAAGATATGGAAGGATGCGTTGCATTGTTCTGTTGTCGAATTTCATTAGATTGCACCCAAGTTGGCCATCAACAACATGTAATTCGTGCTTGTATTCACATAACAAATGTAATTGCACTACATTCATGCCAAAAACAATGTCTCTCACCAAGATTCTTGCAAAGGTGTGGGAATTTTCTCTCTTCGAGTTAGACTGAGAAGTTGATCAGATTGTTCAATTTTCTATGGAAATCCATCAGAATATTGTGCTCATAATACCCCAATCCTTGGTTGATGTCCTAGAGGTCCCTCTCAATAATATTAAGTCTCTCCAATACCTTTTCAACCCCTAGTCTATCCCAGCATTGGTAGCAGACACATACCCATCTTCATTTTCTTCATCACCATCATGATCATTCCAAGCACCATGAGAATTGGGAATGTCGTTAGTTGATGGCACCCACGGCTCAACAACAAGCCTGTAAAGATTGTGATATCGTCTTTACAATGCATCCCTAAATTCTTCCTCTCCAAGCAAGTCCCTTACATAGTCGAATCTGACCCCTAAGATGATATAACTTCCTTCAGAAACAACACTCCAGCTATGTTGATAGTTATATATACCGTCTACTAGAACTGAGAGTAGCTCTTGCTTTAGATACTCCACGAGAAAAAAAATGGCCCTTTCGATATCTCGGTGGTATGAGGTCCTGCACACATTGTGGCCTTAAAAGACCTTGAACTAATTGTAGCCCTTGGCAACCTGCATATGAAACACAAAGTCTTAGAATGCTTTCAACAACAACTTGGTTCAGAACTTTAAGAGTTTCACTGGGGTCTTGTGATGAGAAAGCCATTATATCGATATAGTAGTTTGTCTATTAATTGACCCCAAGATTTTGTTATAGAGGTGCACCTGTGACAGATAAAAAAGGTGGGCATGAAAATGAGATAAGGTGTAGATCAAATTACTAGATATAGATATCAAATATATCCAAAGGACTTAATTGTTAGGAATGATATCTAATTTCATAAACAATAATAGGGAATATGATATTTTTTTGTGTATCTCACTCCACTCATTCTTCAATCATGTGCACTCTTCTATGGAACCGACACAGTAAGGTAGCAGCACAACAAAACCAGAGGTAAGAAAAATGGATGGTAGGTAGGGTTAACTTGGGATATAATCTTGCGGTCTTATGCCAAAGTGAAGAAATTTCCTAATGCAAGCTTCAAATTCCATGCTTAGTAGCAACAAAAACACTATTGTGGGATCCTATAACCAAAGAAACTACCATTTGGACCTTATGTCTCGAGGGCAGTAGAGATTATGTAATCTACGCTACTAATGGATATTCATGCCTCGTCAACTACTTTGAGGCTTAACATCTATTCATATCTACTCTAGGTAATATATTGTAATCAAGATATGGAGTTTGGACAACTTGGTGGTATTTTGGTATCATTTATAGGGATGGAGTTTCTCATTATGCATCTACATGTATTTTTGGTATCGATTGCAAATAGAAAACGGGTTCTTACTTTAATTTCGTGAATGTGTGTTTGCACCACTCTTCTATAAATATTCTAACCGTCGTCAACTATATATAT
>APFE031430101.1:37983-52059 GCA_000404065.3 Pinus taeda | reverse complement strand
ATATATATATCCTAGTCTCTCTAGCCACTAATAAGTTGGTTTGGAGAATACATGCCATTTGTGATGAATACAACATTCCTTGGGGCTTGAATTTTCAGCAATCCGAGTTGTTGGACCCCAATATTGATTACAAACTACCAAATCAATTATGATCTTCATTTCTCTAAATTTCTCCTAGTGAGGCCTGTTTTCTGTGAGCTTTTCTATATCATAAGCTTTCCAGACAAACAATTTGTTTCCCTGTGAGTTCCATGTTTCTTTGATGTGTAACCAATTTAAAGTTGTAAATTCTAGGATTTGAGTCATTTACGTGGTTTCTGTTGGTTCATGAGGAAGGTTTGGCTCATGAAGTATCAAAGACAAAAACTCTTAAGATTTTTCAACTCTAGTTACAACTACTATTTGTTTGAGTGGAATACTCTAAAAATGCAAATTCTTATATAAATCATCGGAGAATATTAAAGACCAATTGATAATACAATTAAAATACCATAACATTTAAATTAAAGGAGTGATTTTGGTGTAATGAAGTAGAGCATAAAAAAATTAAGGTACTATAATGATGTTATCTAACCCAATCTAAAATATAAAAAATACCTTTGTATTAGAACTAGTTTAAAGAAAATCAACATTATTAAAATAAGATTGAACTGTCACGATATTCATTGTGAAACACAGCACTGGACAAATTGCAAAACACAATGGGATGCACGAGTCTGTCATCTTCATGATACTAAAAAGGTAGAGGATGGAAATGCATTTTTTTAAAGAATATTTTACATATACCCATATTAGACCTCAAGTTTAAAGTATTTGTAATAATAACTATAATGACTTGTTAAGTCACGAAAATTATAAACATTTAGTAATGGTTATTTTCAGGTATTCATCATTCTCAAGATTCTCACCACATAAATCTTCAAAGGATCATTATGATTTTCTTTCACTCAAATTTGACTATAGTTAGATCACATAACATATCACATCTTTTTTCATCTATGTTCTTCTTTTATATGGGCTACTTACATCATTTCCTTTGCAACATCTGGTGCAAATACTACTTTAAATTATTAAAAAAAACATATTATTTTGTAGAAAGGCATTTTATCAGTTTAGCTTGATATAGTACACATGTTATTCCCAATTATTACGTTTAAAAATAATAAAATGATATTTATTTTCATATATTAGAAAATAGTAATAACAAAAAAAATTCAATGTGAACTATAAATTAAAAAATTAAATTCCAACTATATAAATTATAATTAATAAAAGAGAAAATAATGAGAAAAAAAAAATCTAATCTATCTTTGATAGATCTAGTTTAAGATGGAGGAGATAAGTAATTTCTTCAATATTCTAATACAATTGAAATGTGATATTTAAAAATAATATATTATACAAAAACATATTTTATGTTAGCATAAATAAAATATTTATATTTAATAAATAACAATTATATCAACTTTATATAAAGAAAGAGAAAGATAAAGTAATCCAAATTTAAATGTGATATTTAAAAAATATTAATAACAAAAAAAACAATGTAAATTTTATGTGTGTATGTGTGTGAGGAAGATTTATAAATGGTTAAATGTCTAGTTTAATATAGTGTTGACATATATCATTTTAAAATTATATTAGTAAAAAAATAGAGAAAATTTCTATCACATAGATATACTAATAAAAAACACATTTAAATTTTTCCAATGTGAGTGATAAATAAAATATTTCAATATCAACTATATATATTATATAAAGTAAACAAAAATAAAAATTGCTTACGATTAGAATGTTTTATTATGATTTCTTATGATCAAAGAGATATATAATTCCTTCCATACTCAATATGAAGTTGACATATAATATGCGTTTGTGTGTATAAAACCAACATAGACTCATGTTAACTTCAAGTCTATTAAATGTCAAGATGAATCAAATATATAAACATGTAAATCTCAAATTTTACAATATAAAAAGATTTTAACAAAAACGAATCCTCTCAAAATATAAATTTAATATTAATTTTTTTATATTAATTAAAAAATAGAGTAATAAAAATAAATTTATGTTGAATTGAAATAACAAATAATTCTAGATAAAAGATAAGTACGCAATTAAAATCACCAAACTTAGATAAAATACTTAGAAATACAACACACACATTATATAAGAGTAAGTTAATTTATTTATATATAAAATTTTTAATGTTAATTTTTAAATTATTTATTATTTTTATTTTTCTAATGGTAAATAATTTTTGACTTGGTTATTTGGAGAGTCATAATTAGTTCCTTGGGCCTTGCCTTTTTCCTGAACCATCATAACATAATGTATTTAGGTTCATATCATAATGCATTTAGGTCATAAGCCTTTTATGAATTCATACTTTAGGGAAATCTATTATCAACTTATTTGTCACCCTTAGGGTTGGAAAAGAAACTAGCCTTGACTTGCATTAATTGAAGGTTGAGATGCCACTCTCATATCTTTGGAAAGATTTAGTTTTAAGCCTCATCGACGTCTTTAGCAAATTACTACTTGCTACCTACAACGGAGGGATGCAACTCTTCCCATTAAAATTTGACTTTATCAAAAGAATTGGATGAAGGGTCAAATATTCTAGAATTGTGATTCCCAAGACAATCAAATAAAATTGGGATTAGATGACCTACCAACATGTTAATAATTGAAGCACTTATTCTAACTTATCTTGGCCCTAGGTGTCCATTTTTATTTGCTTAGATCCATTAGAGGCATATTCTGCATACAGCCCATGGCCATGGCTATTACTTTCCTAATAGTAATGAGATATTGAAAGTCATTATGGAAAGAGTCCTAGTCTTACAATGTCACACTAATGCATATATGTGAATTACTCATCTAAAGCTAGTGTTTGGCATTTGGTGCTTCAACTCTATTATAAATATGATAATCTTGTATGCAATGTCTCATGCATTTCCAATACAATCCTTATTAGCCACACTTTTTCTTTCACTCATTGTAACTAGGGTGTAAATTTGATCGGAACTCGTACATGTCAAGTAATTTTTTTAATGACAAGTTTCTTTTTAAAACTACCCTTTCAAGTGACATTCTATATTTTTGTTTGCTTGTCATTATTGTGTATTATATGTGCTTGTGTTAATTTTTTCTAACATTGTAATCGCTATTAAGATTTCCATATCCAACCACAAGTTTCTTTTCAATGAACATAAAAAAATGCTCCATTCATCTAAATGTTTCTTTACCGAAACTTTACATCAAACTAATAAATAGACTTATTTTCTAAATCAAACAAATACATACACTCATATTATAAAAGTACACTAGCTATCACTAATTTACCAAATTTGGGCACAATGCAACATTCAATTTGTTCATGAAGTAGCATGAGAGATAACCATATTTAGCCACTTGTACTTCACCACATAAAATATTCTACGGTCCATGACGAATACATTTCACACTATTCAATGGATAGATTCCTAAAGTGCACACCCAAACCCCGATGAGGCTCCAAAACCCTTGAGAAAGCAGAAATAATAAGAAAAAACATTGCAAAACTTGATGCTTTCAAAAATGTCACGCAACAAAGAGATACTGAGATGGCCATGCTTCTATTATAAGGCCAATTCCCTAGTACCTTCATACATGCTCATGACAAATGGTACAGAGGTGCCGTGGCCAATGACAAATGGTATAGAGGTGCCGTGGCCAATTTTCACAACGACCGTAATGGAAGAACACTAATAAGTTTCAAATCATTGGGTAGTATCATAGACTATCTACCATCTTCACCATGTATGTTTGATTTTTGTTTGGAAAGTCTCTCAGAGAGGCCAAATTCTATCTAAAATCTTCAATGTATTGTTATTATTCTCTTAATTGTTTTCATTAAGACAATCACATGTTATTATTCTCTTAATTGTTTTCATTAAGACAATCACTCTGGTCTTATCATTTGACAAAATATTACATTAAAAAGTGTATACTTCGTTCATACTCAATGTTAATTTGAAATATGGGCAAAAATTTCATCGAACTTATAAATATACACCAACAATTCCATCAAAATTGTAACTTCACGTCATTCAACATTTCATTGAATTTCATGGAATAAACCATAATTCTTCACCGGAATCGTAATATTCTTTGTACCGATTTTGTATATGTGATAACGAATGGCTTTATTTGAGACTTTTGTGAATTCATTAGAACGCACGATTTCCTTACATTGAACATGCACCATTCTATGCTTCAAATTTAGTGACTTGTGGTATAACCGTGAGGTAAGCAAGTTGGCCCATTAAAACTATACGTAAACATAAATTTAGTACTTACTGCAGCATCTGCACATGCAGGCAGCGCCCCTTCCGGTTATCGAGGCTTACTATTACTAATTTTCTTCTTTCTTCTTTTAATTGTGAGAGAGATTTGAAAATCATACGATTGGAAAGCAAGCGGTCGGGGCCCAGGGTATTTCCACACTGCAAACCCCCTTCCTTAGCCATCGTTTGCGCATACATATATCTTATTCTCAAATGCTTATCGGATCTTCTTCTGCTCATACTGATAATCATCGCTGCTTAATTAATCCTTCATTAATTTACACACTCCCCACAACACGCCTTTCCTCCTTCCCTCCCCGCTATATAACACCAACGTTATGGCCATTCTATCCACCATGATTGAGACGCCTTTCCTCCTTCCCTCCCCGCTATATAACACCAACGTTATGCCCATTCTATCCACCATGATTGAGATTTATGCAGCATAACCTACTAATTATCATTAACATTATACAAATTCTCTGTATATCCCACCCCTCACAATGCAAGCCCTACGAGTCCCGCCTTGTTTTCAAGAAAACCATGAGGATCTGCAGTTAAAGCTAGACATGAAAGAAGAGACTGGTAGTTTTTTCCATCGACTCCTAAGCAGAGAGGAAGCAACAGTGTATTCGTCTCGCATTTACTACAGAGCTCCAGCTCTCGGAAGAATCCCTTTCAATTGGGAAGCCGAGCCAGGGAAGCCTAAGATGGTGGAAATCTGTTATATGAACGAGGAATTGGTTGATGATGAGATAATTCCGCCCTTGAGTCCACCACCGTCCCTTCAAGCCACCAATAATGGCAAGTCGCGCAGTTTTTCATGTGGAAAAAGAAGGGCGGGGTTACTGCAGAAGATCATGTACTTCCTGCAACAACACAAAACCCTAATGAAAGCAAAGGTGATGCGCATGGCACGAACTCCAACAGCAGAAATGACTCCAATCGACGAAGAGAAACTTAGAGATGAGATGATGAAGAAGAATGGCGGCATTGACATTAAAAATAGCAAAAGTTCAGATTCAGAGCGTGAGGTTAATTATGCAGCAGAGGCAGAGACAGAGACAGAGACTGACGATGATGATGGTGATTTCATGTCAGAGTTCAGCCAAATGAGCTTCGGGCGATCCGATACTAGTAGTTCCAGTTTGGACATCCACTACGATCGTGTTTGAGTAGCTTAGATTACCTTATTAATGCATTTTAATGGTTTGGATGTTAGACTTTCATATGAGTGTGTTAATAGAATCTAATTCACCTGTGTATTTAATTATCATGCCAACCAATTAAGGAATGAATATTGCTCTTCCCTACCAACTGAAATTTGTAGGTGAGGTGCAAGAAAGAGAAAAGCCAAACGTTTGCGGTGTCTGCAAATTAGGGTTGGCACCTTATTTCGTTTTGCAACAGGGTAAAGAAACATTGATATAATGGAAGAAAATTATAATCACAAAATATGCGTGTAATTGAAACTTTGCAATTCTTGTAATCACCATACATATGTACGAAATTCACAAGTTGATACTATTGAAAACCAACCTTGTGTTTTACCGTTTCTTTGAGAAATTCCTTCACTATTCAAGTGGTTTTTCTTTTAGATCTTTTGCTTTGATATTATATTGTTTGAGTTTGATCTTATGCATGCACATTGAAAATATCTCAGGTCTTCAAGTTTGTCATTGTGATGCACCCATCTAAAGCACTTTTGCTTGTTTGAATGCTTTATGAGCTTTTGCTTGTTTGAATGCTTTATGAGCTATGTTTACTTACATAGTTAAAAATCAAATTCCTTTAAGCATTTTCCATATTCAACTTTCTTGTAGGCTTACTATTCATATTTATTTCAAATCATTGCATTTATTTTGTTCAGGCATTCATAGGATTCATCTATTGAGAAGATTACATGCTCGTTGTATTTTTCGTTTGGAAATAAAAGAAAAAGAAAGAATCTTCCTTACTCTAGCTAGTACTAATTGAATTAAAGAATTGCATTATTTTTTATTGTTTGAATTCTTCTATTGTGCATATATGAGTCAAAACATCATTTGAGTTGCATGCTGCTATCTTCTTGAGTGCGTAACATCTATTAAAATTAATGTAATAAAATTGCTTAGATATCTTATTATTTTACTACTATCATGCCAACATTATATCATGATTTTAGGGTATTCGATTAGGTAGGAGAGGACACTCTCCATGACCACCAAAACAAACACTAGAATATTGAGATAAGGATTGAGAATCCATTTGCAATTAGACATTTCTTGGGAAGCCCTTCTAGAAAAAGGGTCAAGTATGAGGTCATACTAAGATCAATGGAGTGATAACCCCCACTTCATATGGTATTAATGGTGTGATCTATGCATATATGGGTGTCACCTTCGAGGTGTTACATGCTTGATACCTTGACTTTATATGTGGAGTTGACCACATTTGTTTCCTTATGTCAGCTAGTTGTAGCTGGCGACTGTAGTGGCCATAATATTAGGTAGCCTACATGGATGTTGAAAAGTGAGGCATGCTTGATTTACTTAGGTAAGATGTTGTTCATTACTCACTTAGATACCCCAAAGGGTTCTTGTCTTTTATGATGGGCACTTGCACAGAATTTTGAGTCATTAAGTAGGAGGCCAGCATAATTGTACCTTCCATATCTCCGTGATTGAATTGCATTTCCATCAACCCAAGCTCCAATTGAGAGAATAACTCTTTAATCCTCTTGGTTTTCTTGTTGTACTATTAATTTTTCTTAGCATGTGATCTTTGGTTTTATGTCTAGGTTGGCTTTGACATCATGACTTAACTAGTAGCTTGTCAATCGAGGGGGAAATGTGGTCTCTCTCTTGTTTTGGAAGAGAAACCAATTATTGAAAGTTGATGTTCATCATTGGACCACACTCCCTTGAACCCCTCTAATACACACACCACTTATTCAAGAGCCCCAATATTGAGGTATTCGAAGAGAACTCTTTACCGAATTTTAGCCTTCCTGTGATAGGCCCTTTTAGACCTATGCCACAACAACTCCACCTAAATATACCACAATATTTTTCTTTCTTCCATAACCACCCCACAATGTTTGAATTAAATCATATTTCACATGTAGGAATGGCCCTCCCACCTTTGACTACCTCTATGGGATGAGATAATTTGTTCGCACCCTTAGATTCACTTAGTGAGACTATGCTTCCATGAAATTACCGAGTAAACCTGGACTTTTTGTCTAAGGGATGATGTTGATTTCATTTTTTCCAAATAGTTTTGTTCCTCCTTCACCAACACTAGTGCCATCCACCTCTAATACCTTTCCCTAGATTAGAGGCTTTCCTTTTTTTACACCCACAAAAAATGGACTTTCCACTTTCACTAATTATTTCACTAGGATCTCCTTTATTTTTTATGGCCTCCGACCCCCAAATATCTCATAATATTACTAATAGGATGAGGGAAAATCCCTCAGATGGTTGGGGGTAATAACAACTACTAAGGGTAGCAATATGTGGGAATTCAAAATTTCCATGGTACCACCCCTCTATTTGGGGGAACTCTAACAATTGAGAGGAACTCTTCTACTAGAACCTTTCCAACACCAAATATCTATCCTTGTGGAAACCTTTTAAGATTTGGACAACGCATCTTTAGAACATCACATCCGCCAGTAGAACCTTTCCGATTGGGGGCCACCCTCATGATAATTTCTTATTTCCATGCATAGGTTTTCCTATTATGGGGAACCCCCTCCTATGGTTCTTACCACCCCTAGCTATTATCATGCTAGAGTCGTACAATCTCAACCAAGACTTTTAAAACCACTAGACCAATCATTTTCCCCTTTTTAATTAAATTTCCCCGCATACTTGGATATCCTAAACCTAGATAATATCACTAATGATCCATCTATTATAATCCACTTTGGAAACCCATGCCACATAAGGTCCCCTTTGATATCCCAAAATTCCATGGTAAATAAGGAGAGAACCTAAAAATTCAAATCACCAACATTTGTGCTACTATTCTGATTCATGAGTCAATGATAATCTTTATTTATGCCTATTTCAATGAATACTCACTACTAATTTCACAAAATGGTACGTTGAGATTGCTTAGGCATTTTAGTATGATTCAGTAATGTTGGTAACGACCTTTCTAACTCACTTAGATTTGTTGATCCATCAAGCTCACAGTATGGATATTTTGTCACATTTCCATCAGGACAACTCCACCCACACATCTGCTCATATCCATGAGTGTAGATGACACTAATTCTTATTGCATATGGATATCCTTGGCCATCTATTATCCCAAAGATCTCTTGTGATGTGGCCATGGCGAGCGCCACCATTGAGGAATAAGACATCTTGCATGCCCAAAACTTTCATATGATTTACTCTCAATCATGAACATTGCATGATATAATTCTTAATGCACCAAGGGCTATTGCATATCCTCCTAAGATGCACCCTAGCCCCAACCCCCCATGCTAACGAGTGTGGTGGACTCAATTTCAAGAGATTTTGTAGGCCAATTAGCTACTCAATTGAGTTAGATCATAGTGAAATATTCCACTACAACTAATTTTCCTCTCACTCCTTTATCAAGAGGTGTACCCCAACCCCACTAATCTAGGTGGATATTGGTGGCCACCTGCCAAGTCCACTTGGACCCCCACCATTGTTTCTTTTATATTTTCAGTTTCCGTAATCATAACACAGTTTACTATTTTTAGCAGTTTTTAGGGTCCTAAACTTCCGGAGCCATTTTGAAGCCCTGAATGACATTTTTTGGAAAATACTAGGAGCAACATGGGCCCATGGACCGATGTTTCTCTTCCCAAAGTTGTAGTTCTTGGATAGATATTTCTAACGAGATATTGTACGTAGCAAATGGAGATCGTATGCCAAAGTTACGACCCTGGGAAGTTGATGTACCAATTTACCCAAACGGGGCCCACAATTTGGTGTTTCATCTTTTAGGGTTAGATTTTTGGATGTTTAGGGTTTTCCATTGTTTCTCAAAAATAAATAGGCCTTCAAGCCTCATTGTAACACAGTTCAGAGGCATGTAGCCACCACATCTCCTCTTAGACGTAAGCTACCATCGCCCTAGTTGTTTATTTCCATTTTCTATTTGTAAGCATATCTCGGTATTTTAAATTAATGAAATGAAGTATTATTTCCACTGCATCTTTATTTTTATGGTTATCTCTGTAATTTGTTGCGTTCCCGTTTAAATCGGGATCAGTTGGTATCAGAGCGATCTGCTTTTTTCTCTGTTTTTCTTTGCATGTCCCCAACGAGGTCGGGATATAAGGAGTTAGGGCTTGAAGTGGTCGAACCTTTGCAAGACCAGCCTTGCAAAACCCGACGGCCTCCCATGGCAGATGAAAAGAAAGATGAGGGAGCAGGAGATCCTATCAAAATCTTGCTCGAAGAAGCCCTTAAGCGACAAAGGAATGCGATGATGGACAACTTTTCCCAGATCCTTCAGTGGCTACCCAGGGGTGACGCATCGACTTCCCACAGCTACTCTGGAAATGCCACACCGTTTAAGGTACAAGTTGATTTTGAAATCCCCATATTCGAGGGTCAGGTAGACACAAATGTCGTCGATAAATGGTTAAATATGCTAGAGGGTTATTTTTATGTTCATGACTTTTCCAGTCGGGAAAAGATTATTTTCGCTCTTCTCAAAGTAGCCCCCCACATCAATGACTAGTGGGAAACCTACTGCGAGCAAAAGGATGAAAGTATCGGCTCACTATTTTCAGCCACACCCACTTGAAATTCATTCCAAGATGCCATCAAGGAGCAGTACTACAAGGTCGAAAGCTATGAGGATCAATACATAAAGTGGACCAAGCTACAGCAGGGAAGGGACCAAGACGTTCCAGAGTTTACCAATATTTTCCATACCCTTCACACAAAGTTGGGTATGAAGGATTGAGAGCAGCATTTGATACTCAAATACCGTGGCTGTCTGCACAAGTACATCTAGGAAGAAATAGAATTCCTGAACATCTCCTTTCTCAGCACGACATACCGATATGCCATCAAGGTCGAGCAAAAGTTTAAACAGAAGAAGTGAGACTTTGGATCTACAAATCCAAAGCAAGGGAAAGGTGCCCTCAAACCGCAGAACAAAAGATAAAGCCAAGGCACGGTGGCCCAAGACAACCCACCAAAGCTGTAAGTAAAGAACAGTGCCATGAAGCCAAAAAAGGACATAGGAAAATGGAGTGAGTTCCATAAGAGCTCCACTCACAAAACAAGTGAGTGTCGGGCCAAGCAGCCACTGGTGGTTGAGCTAAAGGTTTTAGAATTAGATGCATGTTCCGACTCTGAGTTAGAACCCAACAAGGGAAATGAAAAAGGGAAGCAGATTATCAATGCAGAGCCCAATGCCATCATTGCCACCATGAAGATCCAGAAGGAGGAACCCGAAGATCTAGAGGAAGAGGAGCGTCTCTTCCGCTCCCAGATGTGGGTAAAGGGATCCCTGTTACAGTTCATTGTCGACAACGGGAGCCAAAAGAATCTCATTTTAGCAGAGGTTGTGAAGTGGTTTGGCTTACTGACCACAGCACATCCACAACCATACAAGATCAAGTGACTTCACCAAGGATAGGATCTTCACGTGAGCCAGCAGTGTCGCCTTCCATACAACATCAAACCCTTCATAGATGAGGTATTGTGTGACATTGCTCCCCTTGAAGTATGCGATGTGTTATTAGGACAACCATACTTGTGGAAGTGACATGATGTGTATGAATCAAGGCCCCATGTTGTTATTATTACTTTGGGAAATAAGTTATACAGGATACCAGAGGTAGCACCGCCTACCGCCATCTCTTTGGTTACTAAAAAACAATGCAGTAAGCTCATTTCCAAAATCGAGAAATTTGTTTTCCTAATGATATGCCCTCAAGGAAAGAAGAAGACGGTGGCCACAACCTCCAGACAGGGCTCCTCCGCGTGACAACTACAGATGGACAAGGTCGTGGAGGAGTATGACGACATCTTCACCTCCCCCACAAGGGTTCCTCTACACTGTCAGGTCAAGCACTCCATCGATCTAGCCCTAGGTGCGCCACTACCTAATGGACCAATCTATCAGCACTGTGTTCTAGAGAACGATGAAATCAAGAGGCATATTCAAGAGCTGCTATAGAAAGGTCACATACGTTCGCGTTCATCACCCTGTGGGAGCCCAATCGTGTTGGTACAGAAGAAGGATGGGACTTGGAGACTCTGTATTGACTATCAGGTGCTGAACAAGATCAATGTCCATAATAGGTACTCGATCCCATGGATCGATGACCTCCTGGACCAACTGAAGGGGGCAAAATATTTCAGCAAGATTGATTTGAAGTCAGGATATCACCAAGTATCGATTGAACCCTACAATGTGTGGAAGACTTCCTTCAAAGCCAAGGAGGGCCTTTTCGAATGGTTGGCTAGGCATTTCGGATTGACAAATTCTCCTCCAACCTTCATGAGGCTAATGGATGACATCTTGCAGTCATTCACCAACTCATTTGTAGTGGTATACTTGGATGACATCCTGATCTTCAGCCAGAGTTGGGAAGAGCACCTCCAGCACATCCGACAGGTTCTCCAAACACTGTGGCAACACAAGTTATGTGCCAATTTGGAGAAATTCACTTTTGGCATGACCCAAGTTCAGTATCTAGGATACATTATTGATGAACAGGGGGTGCATGTGGATCTAGCCAAGATCCAAGTCATTTGGGATTGGCCCTCTCCAACTACTCTAACGGAGCTTCGCAGCTTTCTAGGTCTTTCCAACTTCTACTGTAGGTTCATGTTGGGATTTTATCATATCACCTAGCCCTTAAGTCAAATCACCAAGGGAGGAGCGAAAGAAAATTTCTTTTGGTCTGAATCTCAACATAAGGCATTCACAGAGTTGAAAGACTGCCTCTGCTCAACACCAATGCTCTCATTGCCAGACTTGCAACAACCATTTGAGGTCGAGATAGATGCCTCTGACTGTGCTGTTGGGGCAGTCCTTTCTCAACACGTGCATCCAGTGGAATATCACAGTGAGAGACTTTCAAACATAGTATGGAAGTATCCTAGTTATGACAAAGAGATGTATTCCATTGTGCAGGCCTGCTGACAATGGAAACATTACATTTTGGGGAAGGAAACAGTCATCCACATAGACCATCGACCCCTCCAATTCATACAGACCCAAGGGAAATTACAGAATGATCACCATCAGAAGTCGTCCACATACTTGCAACAGTTCCATTTGAATATCAAGTATAAGAAGGGCAACACCAATCATGTTTCAGGTTGCCTTAGTCGACCACCGATCATGTCATTACCACCGTGCTCAACTCTTGTGGACACGAGACTTCTGATTAGCCACTTCTCTACAAAAGCGACCTAGACTTTGGCCAGACATACCAGACACTCTTGGAGGGTCGGCATGTTCCATATTTTCACCTCCAGGATGCCCTGTTATGCCACCTGGGTCACCTTTGTGTTCCTTCCAGCGAGCATGCCAAGATGATTTGGGAAGCACACTACAGTCGAGTTGCTGGGTATTTTGGGGTCGAGAAAACGATGGCAGTACTGCAAAAGTATTTCTACTTGCCAAATCTTCAACAGGATGTCGAGAAGTACATCAGATCATGCACAACCTGCACCATTGCCAAACTGACAGCCAAGAATCAAGGCCTCTATACCCCGCTGCCTACCCCTAGTCGACCTTGGGAATCAATCTCCATGGATTACATGTCAGGCCTTCCTTCCACTAAGCATGGAAATTACTATGTTTTTGTGGTCGTCGACAGGTTCTTGAAGATGGCCATTATGGCGGCCTCCAAGAAGAATATCATAGTAGAAGCCACTACTAAACTCTTCTTTGAATGAGTGTGGGTGCACTCTGGGATCCCACAGTCTATCATCTCAGATCGGGATAGCAGGTTCCTCAGTACATTTTGGTCCAATCTCTAGTCGATGCTGGACACCAAACTGACTAAGTCCACAACGTTCCATCCTCAAACTGATGGCTAGACAAAGGTTGTCAACAGGATGATTGTACACATTTTGTGCAATTACAACTCAAAGCATCCACGCACATGGGATGAGAACCTCCCCTATGTTCAGCACAGCTACAACTGGGCTCTCCACAACTTAACTGGCCACAACCCTTAAACCATTACCAAGGCTATGGGAGACAATGCATTTGAGCTTAGCATTCCCCCATTCCTTGGCCTGCACCCAGTGTTCAATGTGGACCACCTTCAGCCATACATTCCTCCATTACTAGACACATCCGACATTGCAGAACAGCTCACACCCACAGAGTTAAACCACATTGTATGGAACAAGCTGCAACTGATCGAATCATGGACACATAGATCAATTACATTCGCCAGGAAAACATCCAATTGTATCGAGTTGTCAAAGCAGGGAAACTCCTTCACTAGGGCAAGTGGCTCACCAGGGACGAAGTTCAACAAAAGTTTCCTCATCTTATGGAGAAAGTTAATGCAATGGAGACCATTGCTTCCTAAGGGGGGAGGAATGATCCAGGTGGATATTGGTGGCCACCTACCAAGTCCACTTTGATCCAGGTGGATATTGGTAGCCACCTGCCAAGTCCATCAGGACCCCCATCATTGTCTCTTTCAGCATTTTTAGTTTCCTTAATTATAGCACAATTTACTATTTTTAGCAGTTTTTCGGGTCCTGAACTTCCGGAGCCATTTTGA
>APFE031430100.1:2311-18600 GCA_000404065.3 Pinus taeda | reverse complement strand
ATTTTTAATCTAAATTAATAGTAATCTAATTTAACCCTATTTTTGTTCCAATTTCATAATTTACAGGTTGCGTACTTACTTGACCAACCATGCCGTAAATGCCTCTCCAACTGCACATACAATAAGTAAACACATACGAAAAAGGATCTGGTAAAACTGGTTAAAAATCAGAGAATAATAGCATACCACAATAAACTGGTTGAAACTGGTTTTATTTTCATTATCACAGGAGCCCTCAATACACAAGAAAACGCCGGAACTGAGAAGTGAATCTTACTGAACAGAAGAATTTGAGAATATCTAAAAAAGAGTTTCTCGGCCACCTCTATAATTCCTCTCTGCATCGGGAATCAACCATGAAAACCCTCTTAATATTACCATTGAAAATCTCAGTAAGAATTGGAGCATGAACGAGAGGTTTCCTCTGCTACCTCCTCGACTCCTCTCTGCAATGCGAGTCAACCACAAAAACCCTCTCGATATATCCCTGGCAAATTCTAATTGCATCTTAAAAATTTTAAGACATATGATTTGAAAGAATAGAATGAAAAATACCCGGCCAGAAAGGTAATGCGCTTTATTGTTGTTTATCTGGATAATCTCACAGAATAACACCACCTGGGATTATAGCCTGCATGCTTATAGCTGAAGGTGGGACAATGAGACTGCATTAAACCACTCCACTAGTAAGAAATCTCAAAAGATTGTCCGTACCAACAATTCCCAAAAATAATGTTACGCTCCATATCACTGTACCTATAATGAATGAGGATGGAATGTACAGCACTGCAAACCAGCCAAATGGGAAGATGAATAGAATTTGAAAAGAACGCCTGTCAAAACTAGATAGATAGACACAGAAATACCTCTTAGATTAACCACATTACCCACAGGGTTTATGGCAGGTCACGTACCGACAAGCTGGGGAAAAGATAGCGCCACATCAACTCGAGAGGAAATACCAAATGAGAAAGAACGTACTCTGTAACCTCCTTTCTTCTCAATCCACCAATGAAACACTGCATAGGAAAAGGAGGAGAGAAACAGCTGCTCCACCGCCGGCCGAGAATATCAGGGCTTCATCTCTAATTATTAATCTTCTTTTTCTGTATCCGGCAACAAAATAAAATAGGACGACCGAACCAATTTGCACACAGAAAATTAAAAACAGAATAGAAAAATCAACCAAGACACCAAGTACAATTAAAAAACCCATCAAGAAAAAGCAACAAGCATGGCCATGCTATGAACAAACAGCAATAAACAAGCCAACCCAACCCAACCCAATGCCGAATACCAAAGAAGCCGAGATGGAACCAGCGCTGCGTTTGTCTGCCCCTGAAAAGCTTTATGTGGGTTCGATTTCCAACGGTCACAGATTTAAATTACATATCAGGTCCGCTTTTTTCTCTTTTTAAAATCCGGGTGTTGGTTCCGAAATCCACGTCAAAATATCCTGCGCAGCCCATCTAGCTTGGAAGTTAGCAGGAAGGAATGTTTAGTGCCTCGATTACACACCCATAAAGTTCGATAGAACTAAGAATTGAAAAGTTATAAGTTATGTAGTGGTGATACTATATAAATACTAGATCAACTCACATCAATTTTGTAGTAGTGATACTATTTTTGGTGTGAGATAAGATGGTGAAAAAATTTAAATAAATTTGAGAAAAAAGAATGTGTATATTTTACAAGTGTGGAGATGGAAAAGCATTTCATTTTGGAATGTGATGCATTTAAAGACATAAGAGAAAATTATGAGAATATGTTAGCCTCAGTTTCTTGCCATTGTCTTTTTAGCAAGGGAATTGTTGGAAAGTTGGGTCAACCCATCATCAATTTAAATCAGAAAAGCACTGAATTACAAAAAGTGA
The DNA here is from genome assembly GCA_000404065.3 of Pinus taeda. NCBI lineage: Eukaryota > Viridiplantae > Streptophyta > Pinopsida > Pinales > Pinaceae > Pinus > Pinus taeda. The sequence continues at coordinate 16,726 of APFE031430100.1, read as the reverse complement.
AAAACAAAAAACTAATGATCTCATAAACTATTTTTTAATCTCACATACCTTAAAATATCATTTCATTTCATTTCATAATCCACACAATATTATAAAATTTAGCTTTTAAATCACTAGTCATATGCATACTTCCATTTATCATTAAGTTGTACGAGTCTAAAATTATGTATAAATAAGGCTAAGCATGCACCTCCTCTAAATGTGTCGTTCGAACAATTTTATAATTGTTTTAAAATGTGGATGTTTCTTTGCAAATGGTGCTTTATAAGAAATTTATAAAATTTATGAAATTGAAATTCATCATTAAGTTATACGAGTCTAAAATTATGTAGAAATAAGCCTAATCATGCGCCTCTTCTAAATGTGTCGTTGGAACAATTTTATAATGTTTTAAATTGGGGCTATTTCTTTGTAAATGGTGATTTATAAAGAAATGTATAAAATGAGTGAAAATGAAAATCGAATCTTAAAAGTTAAGAAGTGTTTATATAGTGATTAATTTTTAAATTATATTGGAATATTGGAATATTAAAGGTTTTTTTTTATAAAATTTAATGTAAATTTTAGTTAAATTTAGTTATTAATATGTATATAGGGTTAAAATTGGATTATGTGATTACAAAAGAGATAATAGGAAAAAATGATAAGGGTGGATGTAAGTTAATTGTTGGAAACATAATGTTTAGGGATTATGTAAAATTGTATTATTCTTTTGAGAGAAAGGCTAAAGCCACAAATAAACATGCATAATTATAGGAAATCCAAGAAACTTTTTGGAAGATGAAACCAAGGATCATAAACAATGTATTTATGTGTATCATATGAATGGGAAATGGTCACACCACTTCTCTTCTATTTTATGTGTATTCTAACAACAATATCATAGTTTCTATAGGTTTTATGGTCTTAGGATTTGTTAGCCATCATATTTGTTCCCTTCATTGAGTCCTAATTTTTTTTTTTGTGGTGTTAGTTTCCTTTCACATCTATTCTCCATTATATACTCTTTTATGATTTGTTAGCCATCATATTTGTTCCCTTCATTGAGTCCTAATTTTTTTTGTTTTTGTGGTGTTAGTTTCCTTTCACATCTATTCTCCATTATATACTCTTTTATGCTCCTCAACTAGCGACATTCCTTCTAGATTTGACCTTTGATAGTCTTCATTAATGGTGCGTTTTTTTGATATCTTGCTTATGAATAACTAGAGATAAATCCATAATTTTGTGGGTGTACTCATTCTCGAGACTCTTGTATGCACTCAATTGGTTTAAGTATTATTGGGTCTATTTCGCTCACTCCAAACCTTAGCTCATTGGTGCAAGATTGTATACGCAAATGAGTTCCTTTTATAACTACTTGTATTTTTGTAAACTAACATGTACTCTTTTGACAATAATTTTAATTGCATTGTAAATGGGTGCATTTTCAGTAGAAGTTGGCACTCTTTATTTGTTGGGCTTGAATTATGGCTCGAATTAATGAGCTATTAGAGTTATTCAATACTATAATACTCTCAACTATTGATGATGCAGTTAAAATCAGCAAAGCCACTCTTGTTGATGTTCAAATCTATTTACAAAATGCACAAGAAAATTTGAGTTTTTCCAACTTCATTCACAACTACGACAAGATGAATTTTAGTATAAGAGTCATCATTATGAGCTTTCCTTGTTTAGAACAATATCCTTTTTGAATTTGAGAAACATTCCCATCAACAACTACCATGTGATTATATCATCAAATTTTAGAGGGAATAAAGAAAACAACTACTTTTTCAACTTATCTCTCTATGGGTTTACTCAATTTTCAAGCGGGAACACTCACTAGATGCAGAATTTGATTCCTCATCCAATGAGTACCCATGTTGCATACTTTCGATGGACCTTGCTACACAAGAAATAAGAAATACATGAGAAGAGTGATTGCAATCACGTTTTTTCATGTATTTCTCATTTTTTGTGTAGCAAGGTCTATCAAAAGTATGCAACATGGATACTCCTTGGATGAGAAATTAAAATTTTCATCCAACGAGTACTCCTGCTCGAAATTTGAGTAAAACCTTAGGGAGATAAGAAGTAGTTTTATTATATTATTATTTTTTAATATTTTTACTTTTTTACCTAAAAAATGATGAATCATCCCCCATGGATGACATCATCATCTTGAATCCTATTGGTTCTTATAAAGTTTATTTTGGTTGTACATTTTTCTTAGGAAGCTCGTTTTAGATCTCAAAAATTCTCTAATGCTCATATTATGCAATTCATCAAACATCCAACCAACTTGTAAACATGTCGTGTTAAATTAATCAACTAGACAACATAATCAAACATTCAAGCACCAAATATATGACATAAGCAAACTCATACCTTGATGTATCTTAGGTGAGGTTATCTTATATGCACAATCAATCTAGTTAGTACAATATAACTTTACGACACATCATCTCAAGCACAAATAAGATCATTATATCCATAACAGTAACTAATTAACATGTTTATATCATAAGCTCAAACATTTGTCGTTTATGCATAACAATCACATATTTACAATCAGTCTATATTAGTATGACATAATATCACAACATATTAACTCATACCTAAATGTCATAACCTTAACCATTTGCATAGACTAGTACAAATTAGTATGATACATATAACAAGTTACTAACTTATAACAAAAACAAGTTATATATCATGCTCATCAACAACATATAACCTAATCATCAAGTTATCTAACATAAAACAACAATAGCAATGCATACAACCACATGATACTATCATCCATGACTATTTGACACATGTGCGTATAACTACACTAACCAACTAGCATATATCATGCAGGTAACCATAGCATCAATAGAATGAAAGGCATACACATAACCATAATGTGTATAACAATCCTTAACCTACATACCAACATGCCCAACATACAAACCTGTATGATGACATGTTCTTGCCTTGAGGTCCAATACTGCAACTTCACTTTGATGATTTGTGTATCCTGCTCTATCTAAGCCAACACATTAGCATCATAACATACCAATATCATCATGATGACCTAATTGCATACAATGACCATATGCACAACAATCTTCACCATGAAAATGCATGCATAGCAACATATAGACATTGGCATGTATAACAAATGCATATACAACCATACACTCATTGGTGTGCTTATCCCCATCCAACAAAGAGAAGGGAAACTTTTCAAACGCGTTCCATCTATCCCTCTAACCGAATTCGTCATGGAACAAAAGAGACAGTTGACCTCATCCAGCATGCCTGCAAAAAAAAAGGTTCAATCTCCGCCATTTAGTTAAATTATTTTACAAATCAATTTCATTATCCATTGCATTTTTTTCAGCTCTGTTGTTGTTTTTGATCACATTCAATCTTCCGCTGTTTACAATAACGGCGACGCAGTCTACCGAAACCCAAAACGGCTAAAAATACGGGAATCTTAAAATTGTTGTCTAGTCCATCATTTTAGCTATGCTGGTGGCAGATCTAAATGTTGTTGCATCTTTTTCACTTGAAGTGACTCTACCAAATTCATTTCATAAAAATCACACCATATAATTTGCTCCACAGAATATATTACTACAGGGATTACAATATCTTGCACTCTAGTCTACACATTAGATTTCGCTTCACAACAAAAGCGAAAGTTTGAATCCACATGGACACTTCTAAATTTTGTGGAGTCTTCTACATATCAGATTTAGCACAACAGAAGCAAAGGTTTCGAATCCTCTCTTCAAGCAGGTTGTCGTTTGTTTCACCTTCACCATATGCTGTTATACGAAACTTCTCAAAATATTTTTTAAAAGTGTGCCTTACATTTTTAAAGGAGATACAAGGGACTCCATTCACTTTTTAGCTCACTTTTTAAAATAATTTCATAAAATTCTATTAAATGGGATTATAAAGGTTTATTAAAGTTTTGGAGTGATAAGGAGTGCTTTTATTTTGAGTGATAAGTGAGTGGAATAATAAGGTACTTTTAAAAAGGAAACACTTTTTTGGAGATACAAGGAGTGGTTTAAATTTTTAAATCAATTCATTTTATAAGGTGATTTCATAAAATTGTTTTGGAAGTAAAGTGAATCTTTTGTAATGCAGTGATAACGTATAATTTCTATATTTCTATTTTGGAGTAATAAGTTGTATTTTGGAGATAAGGTGTGATTTTGTGGAGTGATAAAGTGAGATTATTTTTTGTAATTTTGGAGCGATAAGAGTGATAAGTGAAATTTTGTTTTAGAGAAATTCATTGTTGTACTCCAAAGTAATATTTTACTTTGAGAGAGTTTGAGTAAGTGAACATCTAGTATTTGAAGACAATTTGCCTCAAAGATGTTGTAAAGATGAAAGGTTGATGTACTCAAATACTTAATAAAGACATTTTTTGTGTGGTGTTGAAGTGTCTTAGATTCGCCTGAAATTGAATAAGGGGATCTTAGGTACACCTTGTATAGTGATTGATTGTACATGTTTTGTGTCTAGTTTTGACACTACAATTATCTTATCTAACACACACAAGGAGTCTAAGGCAAGTGAATGAAACAAGCACATTAATCAAAGTACTTGAAATTAAGAAGTTGCAATGAACATTCAATCAAGCACAACCAATCACATGAATTTGTGCAACTACAACACATAATCAAAGTTGGAAACATCAGCATTCTACATCAACAAGCAAATTCACGCAAGACAATCAAGTTAATGCAACTACAAACTCATGCATTTCAAAAGACTACATCAACATTCAACGATAATTGGTCATTGTGTAACTTGCCAATTTATAATTTGTAAGTTAACTTGTAAACAATTTCAAATCAAATTGAGTTGAATTGTAAAGGTGCATTCTCGGTTGAAACCGACACCCAAATTATGAATTTATAGGAGGTAAAGTGAGTCAATTCTCCTCAACTAAGTCAATTAAGTGAGTCAATTCTCTTCAAATGAGTCAATATCATTTGAACTTGTCATTGTAAACATTAGGTGCATTTTTGGTGGTATTTAACACCCTCATCCTAGTACAAAATTCAAGCGAGCGTGATTTCAACCATTCCATTAATTAAAACTATATCAGGCACACAAGTTCAAGAATTCAAATGAGTGAGATCTTCAAATACCACAAGTGTTACAAACAAGTGATCTAGTACACGCGATCGTGTCAAAAGTCATAATGTGTAAAGGAGAAACGTCTTCAAAGTGTAGAATTGGAGATTAAATATTTGCAAGATTGCAATCATGAGTTATAGAACAAAGTTGAAATACTAGAATGGAAGTTGAAGCATAATCAAACCTTAATCAATCAAATGACCAACACATTAGAAGTAGCTAAAGACTTTCAAATTGAGCTCGAAGTGAAAGAAAAACTCATTCATGCACTCCAAATTAAGTTAAGTTAAAATCAAGATTTACTTGATGCACAATGTGTAGAGAAGACAAATGCAAGTTGTGACACAGAAGACCTCATCACAACAACAGATGAAGGTTTTGATACAAGTGATATTATTTAACAAGTTGATATAAGTTGCGACATGGATGAACTAATCAAACAGGTTGATGTCAGTTGCAACACAATTGATCTTATCCAACCAATTGTACTACTTAATGATGCAACAAGTAGTACCAGTAACCAAATTGATCAGTTTGATGCAGCATGTCAAATAGATGCACTATTAATGCTTGATGCCCAGTGTGACACAGAAGGTTTAATAAATTAAGGATAGGATGTTAGTAGCAACAACAAGTATGAAGAACAATAATAGGATAGTCTTTCTAAGAAGGAGATCAGACCTTGGGAAGAAATCTCCTTCAACAAAGATTGACATGGCCTAGGATACAACAAAGAAAACACTTTTCTTTTCCAAATTTCTCAAAGCCAGTTCAGTTTGTAAGTGTTGGTTTTCTAGACAGTGATCAGAATATGGTTGTGTAACCATTGTAAACAAAATGGCCATATGGAGAGTAAATTCTTTGACCTCCATACTTGTCACCATTGTGGCAAGAAAAATCATTCATCTGAAAGATGTTGCAAGCGAAATCAACCACCTAGAGTGAAGATCAATTACGCATGGATTGATCCTTGGAAGTGGTCATCTACAGTCAAACAGTTGTCTATGTGTTACCGAAGGATTCAGTCTCACATGAAGACTAATTCTGCAGTAAAATGAAGATGGTAAAACTCTCCTACACCTGAAGGGGGGAGTTCAGATATCAAGTGCAAATAATTGTCTCTCCTTTCAGCTGACAAAGGGGGGAAATGATAATGGAATTGAAGGTGGTTTTCAGACTAAAAGTCTTGACAACATTAGAAAAAGCAGCTAGTGGGAAGTCTTCATCAAAACAACCAGTGGGAATCCTCATCATTCAGTGGGCATCGATAAAGCATCCAGTGGGAATCATTAACAAATTCGCCAGTAGGCGATCAACAATTTTTGCCATCATCAACATCAAGTGGCCAGTGGGAAATTTCGCATCAACAACTTCGCTAGTGGGTGTTCAACAACGAAAGCAGTAGTGAGCAGTTTTCAACAAACCACAATGATTAGTTTTGACATCAGCAAATTCACCAATGGGCATTCTCAATATTTTGTCAGTGGACAAAGCAAAATTCGCCAGTAGGCAGCATCAACATTTTGTCAGAGGACAAAGGATGTTGATTGAATGACAGATGGATCCTTTTGTAGCTTGGCACATGATGGAGTTGTCAAGAAAAATTTCATCAATGACTCGGACTTGCAACTAATTCATGTTCTCTTCAGATTTGAGTTTTTTTCAACATCTAGCTTTGGCGGTTTTTCATGCAGTGTTTTTGACGATCAACAGTTTTAGCATGAGGATTTGGAGATGGTACCAGGTTCTTACTTTGGACTTATCAATGAGGGGGGGAATGTTAGCCTCACTCTCACATTAAAAACAATAATAATTCCAACAATATTAAATTAATTAAATAACGAATTTTAGGATTTGTTCCTACCTTTCTAGATTGAGTTTGTTCCTCATGGTTAGGAGTCAGTTTAGGCCTAGTTGGTTGAGAGATTCTCTCCAACTAGTTAGGCTCCTAGATTAGTGTTTGGTTAAGATATTTTCTCAACCATAGTGTCCAAGATAGATGTACTATCTTGAGACAAACTTCCTCATGTATTTATTTGTATTATTAACATTATTTGTATATTGCATTATGAGAGGAATACAGTAAGGCTGAGGCCTTTCCGCCATTTCTATGTCTCTGGTTTTTTTATGTTTCTGATATTTTTATATATGTTTATTTGATCTCCTACACCAACCGGGGTAAACATGTGATGAGAAGTTACTGTGATATGATTCGACCTCCTAAGTCACCTTAAGGAAGTGGAACTAACGGAAAAACACCATAGAAACCTTCCACATCAACAACAGGACTCCCAGGAACCATCCCAACCTCTGAGGTAACGAGCCCCTAGGTCCCACTGAGATTTTGGACCATTTAACCCCTTGATACTCCCTTGATATGGGCATGAATGCGTCCAGGAGGCTCTGGACACTCCCACAACATCGGTATGCATGCGTCCAAGGATGTTTTTGCCTAGTTTTGTGCCTGTGTCTCCGAGATTTGAGTCACTTTTTTAGGCCCAAAGCCCAGATCGCTTCCTAGAACTAAATCACACCTTCAGAACAGAAAGATAACAATGGAATAATGCAGGGAAACTTCTAAGGATGGAAGTTGATCTTAAAGTTTAGAAACCTTGGCGAATCTTACTAGTCCCCAATAAGTAAATTGTAAAAAAAATTATGATATTTTGTAAAAATATTTGGGTCTCAAATTATTTTATATTAATATACATAAAATTTTGGCAGTTTTTAGGGTAAAATAATTTTATACTATAAAATATGGGCAAACCAATTTTCAAAAAATAGAAATTGGCGAATATTTTTTTTTGGAAAAAGCATGGAAAATTAGCCCACCTACAAATATTAGCCCCTAAAATTTTCCCTGGAACAATGATACAAATGCAATCACTTGAACAAGGGCTTAACTAGACCCCTACTAACCATGACAGGCATTTCGTCAAACATGTCACAAATATGTAATTTATAGGTTTAAACAACAGATATAAGCATAGGGGTCTCATACTCATCTGATAATAACTAAGAAGCATTGATGCCCCAACACATTAGCTGCAGTTTCATCCATTATGTCATATATACATTTTTCATTCATTTACAAGTAAAAACATGATGAGAGCCATGCATAGCTACTGTCATAATACATGTTCATAACCAACATAATAACAACAGAAATACCAATGAAATAACAACCATATAATCCACATATGAACCAATATAATAGTCATGAAATAATAAGGAGAAATAACTATGAAAATTCCTAAACCCAGAATCCCTACTGCAACAACTGATAATATTTCTCCTACTTGTTAATTTACATGGATAAGTTATTTGTAGTTTCCTATGGAAAACATTGAAATACATACACTGCAGCCTACACCATTTAAAATATTATGATGAAACAAGAAATTGAACAAGAGAAAGATACAACACAAGTGACACAATTATTTTTGGATAAATGTCCTTGGAAAAACCCAATGTACGAAAATTGGTGTAGCAGACCTGAGAGTTTTATTATTAAGTAGAATTTATTTATGAATACAACCTTTGGATGCCTTGTTGGAAATCCAGTACAGAGAATATCACTCTGCAGAATAAATTAGTGAGATTACCTCACTCTACAATGTAAGTCCCCATTAATCCAACAACTAAACCAACAAGTCCCCAACTAATTCTTCTCTGCCCCTATGCAATCATTGTATGGGCCTGGATCATAGCTTCTAAGGCCCTGCATCATCTCTTTCCTTGATCGAGTTTCTCTTAAGAGATGACTCCATCCCTCCGGTCTCAGAACGTCAACCTCTTTACTAAATTTCAAACCTCTACGTGGAAGGCTTCTGCTATGCTCTACGTGGGCCCTGCATGAGCCCTTCTTGGCTCTGCATCACCCTCCCTAGGCACTGTGCTTCATCCTCTGTGTGTGTCTCTACCTCTTTGTGTGATCACTACGAAATCACTACGCTGCCTCTGGCTTCAGCAATTCGATCTGACTGGTCAACTCTCTGTGTGTTTTCCAAATGACCCTCAAGCCTCCTTAAATAATCTTGTCATTGACATTCAATGACCCATATTAGAAGCTAATCAATGGCTAAGATCATTTATGCTTGATCCTCGTCTTATTTTAGAAGTTACACCCACAGTTAGATTAATATCCATTAATTATTTAAATTTCCTAAGTTTAGACTTAGGGTCCCATTAAAAATAATTAATTATTTTAACAAAAATGTCTCCGAGTGCAATTTACCAAAATAATTTATGTATTCTTTTGAATACATGCGCCCAAGCCTCCCTACAAAATTTGAGACTTAGAGCACATCGAATGTTACCATAAATCAACACTCATCCTTAGCGATGAATGTGCTCTAGCAATGCCTCCCACTGAAGCATCACCCTGACTTCATAACATCGTCCTCTACGTTATTGATGTCTGACACGCCGTCCATCAACCACTGTTTTACTGCTACAACTGTACTGTTGCTAACACTGCATCCATACTATAACTCCCTCTAAATTTATGCATTTGTGCTACTGCTAGCACTGCCACTACCAACTTCTCCCTCGCTATAAACTATTGCTGCTACTACATCAACAACATAAAAGCATCCCAAATTACTAACTAGTCTTCAGTATTATGCATCTTGATGATGAAGATCTAACTGTTGCTAGTCCCATGCTATCCCTTTCAATCCACTGCGATGTTGTTGCTACTGCATTGTGCCTACCCGCATTGCTACAAGTTTGCACTACGCTGCTCAGACTTGGCATTCTAGCCACTACATTTGTCACTCCAACACTCCTTTGCACTAACTGACACTTGTCGATCCTGCTACTTTTGATATGGGCTTCCGTAGCAACGAATTGATGCGAGAGGTGAGCTCATCAAGGATATTGTCCATCTGTATCTCTTTCGAACTACAACTGATCTGAATTGGATCCATGAAGAATTATTGAAAAACCATGACTGTATCAAATCAGGACAAACTTTGAATTCTAAAAGCATAGAACGATCAGAAAAACCTCTGAACAGTGGCAGTTGGTAGCCAGCGTGGAACGACGAGGACCTCGGTCAAAGCGCGCTGACTGAGGCCCATGGAGACTACATGGGAGGCGAAACTAGCACCTGGGAAGCCCGGATTTGGAAAAGGAGGCAGTTTCTAATCATACATCGCTGGGCAAAACCCCTCGAAGGAAAGGCCCTGAGTGCTCAGTCGCATGGAAGCTGAGAGAACCGTGGGGAAAAAGTGCCAAAGGCTAAAGGCGGGACCTGTGCTCCAAAAACTAGTGATATTTATCGGGGGCACCCTTGGGCGGTAAGCGAATTTGGCCAAAACCTAGCAATTCCACTCAACGCTCGATGCGTGGCAAGCAGAGGAGAGAGAAAATCGCCGCTCATCGTGGGCTAATGGTCGAGCAAGTCAACCACGCGAAATGAGCGAATGGCATCAGATCTAGGGGCTCCAGATTGAATGGTTGAGATCGCTTCCGATGGGAAAATCCAGAATTAACAAGGGATTAAGCCACGACAAAGAGAAGTTTGACGTCCGATTTGATCACCGAGGTGGCAGATGACTCATTCCACGACGTAACCAAAGAATCGAACCGATGAGGAAAAAGTTGGCTCAGTTCGTAGGAGGACAAGTGGCCACTCCCTGTGAGCCTGATGATGACGTTGAGACAAGGAACTCCAAGTGAAGCTGTAGCAAGCGATCTAACGGAGGTGGAAGGGGAATCGAATAGCCATGAGATTGAATGGCTTTAAAGCCATGAACAGACAAATCAGAGGACACCGAAGGCTGAAGACCGAAGAAGGAGAAGAAAAGGAAGAAGACAGAGAAAATGAAGAAAAGACAGTGAAGCAAAAAGCTGAAAGACAGAGGGCCGAGATGACCACAAGTAGTGTCGAGCACCAAAGAGCTTGAGAGGTTCAAGCCATCCCTGAGAGGATCTATCAAGACTAAGCACCACATTGGGCTCCTTCCATTAAAGACCAGAGGTCAAAAGCTGGTAAGGAAAAGAGTCTATGTACTCTAGTGGCTTGGGGAATCCAAGAATCACCCTGCCAAGCAATTCTATTTTAGGAGACTCATATTGAGCTCGTTCATTGTATTTCTCTGCTTAAGACACAATAAAAGAAGGCCACCACTGAAATCTAGACTGGAGACGTAGCCCTGGAGGATAAAGTGAACTCCTTATTAATTTGTTGTGTTCTTGTATTTACTTACTGTGTTTCTATGCTGTTTTCCATTTCCCAATGTCTGTGTATTTTGCAATCTAATCGATTCGTTGCCTAAAATAACATGGACACGCACCAGCACATGAGTCTGCAATACCTTTATTTAATAAATCTTTAACTGAGATCACTCATAGGGTGATTTTCAGATCAAGGGGTATCAAAGCTTTAGGCTATAAGGTTAGACAAGCTTGTGTTGGTTTAGCTGTGAATGCTCACTAGATCAAAGCTCAAATTAGGAGAAGGGGAGTTGGTCGAAACTAATCTTGAAATTGGGAGAATCTATCCTCGAGACACAATGTTAGAGGAAGGTCCTATGGGTCCAGACCCTCAATTCATAGAAAGTTTCCTAGCCATAAAGTCCATGGTAGAAGAAATGTATAAGGACTTTAGAAAACATAAGGATGAAGATTCATCAGGCTCTAAACAAGACAAAGGAGAAGATGAACCACATTTCCATGACCATTCAAAAGGAAAAGGGGAAGAAGAAAGCTTCCTCACACCTCCTAATAGCCCTATACATAATAAGAAAGCATCTTTGATCAAGCTATATGTTAAATTTGATTTGCCTATATATGATGGAGAGCTAAATGCAGAAAAGTTGGACAATTAGATTAGAAAAATTGATGTTTATTGTAGAGTACAGGACATCGACTCAGACAAGAGCAAGATTCAGCTGGCAAGCGTACGCCTAGGAGGCACTGCCTTGGTTTGGTAGGAAGGCAGAACCCACGCTGACCTGAAAAGACATGGTAAGACCATCTCTGTCTGGAGCGAATTTGTTTCTGCAATCAAAAAGTAGTTCTATCTGTTGGCCTACATGCAACAAGCCATGATGAGTTGCCAAACTCTTCGGCAGTTGAAAGAGCAAAGTGTGCAAGGGTACACTCAAGAATTTAGAAAGAGAGCATTGATTCTAGGAATCTCATTAGACTCACCAGAGACTCTGTTGAAGTACATTGGTGGTCTACACAGCTACATGAGGCATACCATCCTCATGTTCAAACCCACTAGTATAAATGAGGTATTTGTACAAGCTAGTCATCTAGAAGATAGAGGAAAGAATGGAAATCCAAAAGTTGGGGGACCTTCCCAACCCATTGCAAGCAAGAGCAAGGAGAGAAGAAAGCAGAAGTGGAAAGCAAGGAAGGCTAACACTGCACAGAAAAGCAAGGCTTCATGCACTCACTGTAAAAAGGATGGGCATGATGATGAGCATTGTTGGATTCTGCATCCAGAGCTAAGACCTAATAAATTTGAGGGCAAGAAGAGGAAGGCTGCTGTAGCTATTCAGAAAGATTTGGGGTCAAACTCAGTGTTAGGCCCCTATACTACTAGTGTAACCCCTTATTGTTATTAGTACAGCCCCCTTATTATATTGTTGTACCCATGTAGTCCCCATATTGTTACTATTGTGCCCCATAGAAGCCCACTATTGTTATTATTGTGCCCTTACATTATTAGTTATGTCGGCTCTGATTATATATGCTCCTTAGAATGCTATATGTCTTGTTATTTGAATATCCAAGAATGTTCATTTGTATAATGTAAAGGAGGTTGCCCCCCGAAGAGGCTGAATTCTAAGCATTCACTATCTTTTCTATCTTTTGTGAGCTGGTTTCATAACATTTGGTATCAGAGCTTTGGATTCTAGGGTTTCGCTGCTCCAAATAGGTCATCATGGCATTTTTTCTATAACTTTTTTCTCCGACGTTTCAGAAGCGAAAAAAAAACCCATTTGCGAAGAAATCGCACTGAACCTCAAGTCCAAATTTCATAGCTTTTCACGCTATATTTGCGGAGATATGATATGAAGAAGTTTGTTATTTTGCAGACTCCTGAATTACATTCTTAACAGGTGACCTTGGGCAGATCGTCATAACTTTCTCTCTGAGCATCGGATTGAAATTTCATAAGAAGGTACAGAAAGAGGACAGACTGTAGTTTCTTTTACATAATTTTCAGAGCCAAAGGTCAGAACAAGGACACGTGGCACATCATGCAAATTCGCTCTACTGAACTAGTCTATAATTAGGTCACTGTGGGAGATTTGGCATAACTCTTCCTTGGAGAATCCAATTTGGATCAAACTGGTGGCATTGGAAAGAGGACACAGAGGGTTACTGCAGGTTGCAATTTCAGAACTAGAATCATCGAAATTACAGAGTTATAGTCGTTTCAAGATCGAGCTCTTAAAATCAAGAAAAGGCGATATGAGGAAGTTTGATGGAAAGGATCTGGTAAATTGGATACTTCAGATGGAGCAATATTTTGATATACATGGTGTACCGCTATTACAAAAGGTATGTATTGCATCTTCATATTTAGAACTAGATCAATTTTTATGGTATAAAGGGCTTTGTTCTCGTAAGCAACTTGTTACGTGGTCAATTTTCACAGAGGAAATGATAGCACATTATGAGGATACAAAGAGCAACACCACAACAATTGGAAAGAGTAAAAGAGCTTTGTTACATAGCAAAAAGTAAAATTATGGTAACAATTAAGTTTACCCCTCACAACTATAATAATGGAAGTGTTGTTTCTCATAGCCTTCCACAACCTACAAGGGTTACACCACAACAATTGGAAGAGAAAAGAGAGAAAGGGCTTTGTTACAATTGTGATAGCAAATGCGCTAAAGGTCATAAGTGTGCTGAGAATAAATTATTTTACATAGATTATGAAGAGGAGGAAGAAAAGGATCAAGAAACATCAAAAGAAGAGTATATACACGAGGAACCAACCCTAGAGAAAGAAGAAGTGAATCCGATCATATCTTGTAAAGCATTGGCATGAATTACCACTCCTGAAACTCTCAAGATAGAAGGACATATCAAGAAGAAAAAGGTTCAAGAATAGAAAGATCACATTGAGAAAGAAGAAATGAATCCAACCATATTTTGTAATGCATTGGCTGGAATTACCACTCCTCAAATTATCAAGATAGAAGGACATATCAAGAAGAAAAATGTTCAGGAAGTGAAAGATCACATCAAGCATCAAGAAATGAATCCGACCATATCTTGTAAAGCATTGGAAGAAATTACCACTCC
>APFE031430097.1:327826-337827 GCA_000404065.3 Pinus taeda | reverse complement strand
TTGGAAGATTTCAGGCAAATCCAAAGGAAACTCATCTTCAGGCAGTGAAGAGAATTTTCAAGTATCTTCAAGGAACTCAAAACTATGGCTTATGGTATCCTATAAATACATATCTCACTCTTCATGCTTATACAGATGCAGATTGGGCTGGAAGCGTGGATGACAGAAAAAGCACAAGTGGTGGTGCATTCTTTATGGGTTCCAGATTAGTATCTTGTTTCAGCAAGAAACAAATTTCGATTGCTTTATCTACAGTTGAAGCGGAATATGTGGTTGCTGCAACTTGCTGCACTCAACTTCTTTGGATGATGTAGACCTTGCAAGATTTTCAAATCACTTGTACACCGCCTATCTCCATCTTATGTGATAATACAAGTGCAATCAGCATTTCGAAGAACCTAGTCATGCATTCAAAAACCAAACACATACCGATCAAGTATCACTTTCTTCGGGAACAAGTGCTTGAACAAAAGGTCAAGTTGGAGTATGTTCCTTCTAAGGAACAAGTTGCTGATATACTCACCAAACCATTGCCTAGGGAGACCTTTAAATACCTCAGGCAAAATCTGGGGGTAGTTGATGCATCATCTTGTTGTTGAATCTCATCTGTTTCAGAGATTGTTGGTTGTACGCGAGTTTCATATGGGGTATATGCGTACATTTGCCGGTTTATGGATTGGTCGAAGATCGAATGGCACAGGTTCAGGGGGAGCATATATAATGCATTGTTGGCTTTATGGTAGAAGATCTTGAAGAAGAATGTACAGAAGGAGAACATGGATACTGAACTGCATATTGCTGCTAATATGTCTCTATCTCTTTCACGGTCATTTATGGTGTTTGGGGGATTGTGGTTCTTCGTGCAGATATTCCTTTCCTTTTGCAGATCTGGTTTATCAGAGGGAGCATGATCAGCAAAGAAAAGGCCTAAGCATGTTCTCAGGGGGAGCATAACCCTTTGCCCTTGATGTCAAAGGGGGAGAATGACGTTGAGGATCTTGAGGTTGCCATCAAGTCCAAAGGGGGAGACTATTGGCATTATGATTCTGGTTTGGCTCTATGGTACAGGTGTTGTACTTGATGGCAACTCACTCAAGTGGCAGCTCTTAGTTCAGGGACTCAAAATCATGAAAAATGATATACTCGCAGGTGATCCTAAGAGAAGTTGCGGACCCGTAGTTATGTCGACCAAGAAGTGCAGACATACACGCAGGTGCTCCATTCAGAAGGTGCGGACCCCAGTTTCACTCACTCCAATGCAGAAAATCGCGTGCACATGGGAATCTTTATGAATGGTCCATGGTATTTAGCCCGACATATTTGATCCTATGGTTTTGATCCATGGTTTTTGCATCTAAAAGTATTGATCCAAGGTATTGGGTTCCTAGTATTGAATGCCTATGGTTTTGAACCATGGTTTGGGTAAAGGCTTGCTTATAAAAAGGGAGGGAGATCACTTGGCTACACATCTTTGTGAAATTTGAATATCTTAAGATCTGAAATTTTGGGTGATTGGTTTTAAAAGCTAGATCTAAATCAAGGAGGAAACTTAGGGCAAATCTATTGATAAGTCGTGATCTCTCGGGCGCATGAATAGATCTGTGGATCTGACTGACTGTGGCACATTGGAGAATTGTTAATTTGACCCTAATCAGAAGTTCGCAGGCGATCCACGGCGTGAGTGCGGGGATACGCAACGCAGGAGAAAGCACAGTGTGGGGGTACGCAGCGCAGCAAAAGGCGCAGTGCAAGGTACACAGCTCAGGCGAAAGCACAGTGTGGGGGTACACAGCGAAGTAGAAGGCGCAGTGCGAGGTATGCAGCGCAGAAGAAGGCACAGTGCGTAGATATGCAGTCAGGCAGACAGTGAAGGTGCAGATCTGAGAAGAAGTACGCAGGACAGAAGAACGAGTGGTGCGGAGATACGCAGAGTAGAAGACCGACCATTGCAGATATTCACAGGCCCCTCTTGGTGAAGTTGTGGACTTATCTTGAAACATTTGTTGGCTGTTTTTTATCTATTTCTGCAGAGTTCTGGGTTTAGATTTCTGGTATTACTTTTCTGTTTACATCATTCTGAAGTGTTGGGTGATTCATTGATTGATTGTATAAGGAGATTGGGTGATTTGCATGTACTTGATGATTATTTGATCTTCTTGGATCCAGTCTAAAAATTTATGAAACGTGGTCCTTAAAGAAGTAAAATAGCTAAGGGGGTTGTAGCTCCCTTCCAGGAGAGACTGAAAAACGAGAGAGAGAGTTGTAGCTCTCTGCAGGTTGCAGCCTGCGTACTGGTAAAGGACTGCACCAATACAAAATCCTTGTAAAAGAAGTTTCTAATTGAAAGAAGATAGAGACATATTGCAGCAGGTGGTTTTCACCCTCATTGGGTTTCCACCTTATATCTGGTGTTCTTTGGTGTGCCTATCTATTTTTCTTGTTCTTGTTCATTATTATATGGCACTGACATACAAATTAATGATCTATATATGAAGAATAAATTGAAGTATAAAATCTGGAAGGTATAGTTGAAAAGATTTTGATAATACTGATTCACCCCCCCCCCCCCCCCCCCCTTCAGTATATTATTTCCAACACAATCTACCTTCATGAGGATCATTGAAAAAAAAAAAAAAAAAAAAAAAAAAAAAAAAGAAGGTGATTTTCTATCTATTGGTGAATTTATAGTAGACAGGGTGCTCACTCTCATTTCCCTTGGAGGTTTCCCTTATGAATGGGATGTGTTCAACACTACTATCCTCAACAATGACCAGATTTTAGGTTTTGAAGAATTATTGACTAGATGTTCTCAAGAAGAAACAAGGATGATGGAGAGGGACATGCCTTCAAATGGGAATGATCTTATTGCATCCTTCGTTCATACTAAAAAGAAGAACAATTCAGGTTCAAAGAAGCAATGTCAAGGAAGATTGGGATTCAAAGATGGAATAAAGGGTAGATGCTTCATTTGTACTAGGTTTGGACACTGTGCTAGGGAGTGTCCTAATAAAATGGATAAACCTCAGGATGATGACAACAACAACCACAACAATTTCAAGGGCAACAACAATAAAAGGAATGGTAGATTCAACAACAAAGGAAAAAGGAATGTTTCTGCTACTCAACATGGAAATGGTCAACCTCCCAAAAGATCAAGAAACTCTAGGTATGATGAATCTAATGTTGTAGATCACAAGAAAAAATAATTTTATCCTATATCTGACCTCTCTATTGCCTCTCCTCCGGATAATTTCGGAAATTTGTTGAATGATAATGGTGCCTCAAGGCACTTCACTGGGTATAAGGAGGCTCTTTTAAATCCGATAGAAAAGGATACAAATTTGGAAATCATTCTTGGAGACAATGCCACCTATCCCGTGAAAGGAGTTAGGAATGTTACTCTTCAATTAAATCAAGGTAGCACCATTCATCTACAAGAAGTACTATATGTACCCAATCTAAAGAAGAACTTGGTATCCATCTCGAATGGAGGACAAAGGATTCAACGTGGTGTTCACTGATGGAAAGGTACGTGTTTGGAAAAGAAATTTCAAACAAGAATTTACTCTTGGATTCAGGGTTGATAGCCTATATCAAGTTGGAGGAAGTCCATTGGGAGCTATGACTTGCGACACATCTCTTCGATCTGAATTATGGCACCATAGGTTTGATCAGCTTCATTATAAGGATCTACTCAATGCAAGGAAGATGATGACAGGTATGCCCAAATTTAAAGTAGAACATGAAGGTGTTTGTCAAGGATGTGTCGAAGGAAAACAGACAAGGGGACCATTCCCCTCAAGTGATAGCAAGACTACCAACATTTTGCAATTGGTTCATTTTGATCTATCTGGTATGTTTCCCATGACATCCTTGGGAGGATATTTATATTATGTTATCTTTGTGGATGACTTCTCTCACAAAACTTGGATTTATTTCTTAAATAATAAGGATGAAGTGTTCACATGGCTCCACTCTTTCAAACCATTGGTTGAAAACCAAATAGGGAAGAAGATCAGAATATTGAGGACCGATTATGGAATCGAATATGAATCAAATGAGTTCAATTATTATTATAGAGAAGTTAGCATTAAGAGGGAGACTACTACCACATATACTCTTGAGAAAAATGATGTTGCTGAAAGAAAGAACCGTTCCATTATAGAAGCCACTCATGCCATGCTTTATGGTCAAAGCCTTCCGAAGTTTCTATGGGTAGAAACTGCCAACACTACCGTGTATGTTCAAAATAGATGCCCTCATAAAGCCTTGGACTCCAAAAATCCTGAAGAAGTTTTCACCAGTAAGAAACACGATGTTTCTCACTTTAGAATTTTTGGTAGCCCCATGTATTTTTCATGTGCTGAAATAAAAGAGAAGCAAATTGGATGTATCTGGGAAGACAGGAACATTTGTGGGATATATTGAAACTTCTAAGGCATATAGAATCTATGTGTCTAGTCAAAGAGAAGTGGAAATAAGTCATGATGTCACCTTCGATGAAGATGCTGCTTTTGGGAAGATTAGGAGAGTTCCTATTCTAAGGAAGGACAAAGAAGTAGATACAGGAAAACAAGGAGAACCACAGGATGAACCAATGCTTGATGTTGAAGAACCGATGGATCCCATTGATCCACCTCCTCATGAGCCCTCCTCCTCAAAAAGGAGGCCCTCATGGATAAAGGACACTCTTGAAGATGCTGAGAGACATATTGCACCAAGGGGGAAATTTGGAAGACGAATAGGTACCAAGGGTACTTAGCTACCATGAGCACCATTGTTCAAACTAAGCCTTGCACATTCAAAGAAATTGTGAAGCACCAAGTTTGGAAGGATACTATGAACGAAGAATATGAGTCGATTATGAAGAATGACGTATGGGATGTGGTCCCTAGATCCAAGGAAAAATCTATTGTCACCTCAAAATGGCTCTATAAGATAAAGCATGGAGTTGATGGAAGTGCTGAAAAGTTCAAGGTCAGGTTTGTTGCTCGAGGCTTCTCTCAAAAGGAAGGTGTGGACTAGGATGGGATATTTTCACTAGTTGCCCGATATACCACCATCTGTTTGATCATTGCCCTTGCTGCCTCTCAAGGATGGAATTTACATCAAATGGATGTCAAGATTTCCTTCTTGCATCTTTCACTTAAGGAGGAAGTCTATGTTGAAAAACCCGAGGGGTTCGGAGTTCAAGATTGAAAGACACATGTATGTAGGTTGAAGAAAGCCCTCTATGGGTTGAAGCAAACTCCCTGGGCTTGGTATGAGAGGATCAACAATTATCTGATGAAGTTGGGATTTACAAAATGTGAAGCTAATCCAAACCTTTACTTTAAGATTGAAAACGATAGACCTCTCATCTTGGTACTTTATGTGGGTGATCTCTTTCGAGCAGATGCATACCCTCTTATTCATCAATGCAAGAGAGATTTGGATTCCGAATTCGAGATGAAGGACCTAGGGTTGATGCACTACTTCCTAGGCTTAGAGGTATGGAAAAAGCCAGGCGAGATTTTCCTTTCCCAAGAAAAATACATTGTGAAGCTACTTGAAAGATTAGGGATGGTGGTTTGTAAGTTTGTGGCTACTTCGATGGAACTTAACTTCAAGAAGTTATGCGAAAATGCTGCTAGGAGCGATTTGGGAAATCCTTCTAAGTATCGTCAACTCATGGGGACCCTGATGTTCTTGGTGAACTCTCATCCCGACATATTCTTTCCAGTGAATACATTGAGTTAGTTTATGGTCGAACCTCATCACATACATTGGATTGTTGCCAAGAATCTCTTGAGATATCTCCGGGGCACAATCACCTATGGACTGAGGTAGATTGCGGGAGCTTGAGGCTCCATGGTTATTTCAATGCTGACTAGGTTGGCAATGTGGTGGATCGTAAGAGCACATCAAGATGTTTCTTCTCACTAGGTTCTACATCGATATCTTGAATGAGCAGGAAACAAAAATCAATTTCTTTGAGCACCACCGAGGCCGAATATATTGTTACTCGTATGGCCTCCTATGAAGCTGTTTTGTTGAGGAAGCCCTTTAGTGAGCTGTTTGGGCATGTGTTGGATACCACTATGATCTCTTATGACAACCAAAGTGGGATTCACCTTTCTGAGAATCCTGTGTTTCATTACCGCTCCAAGCATATTGATATCAGGTACCACTTTATCCGGGATATGGTATGACGGGGAGCAATAAGGTTCTGTCACATTGGCACTGATGATCAAGTCACAGATATTCTTACGAAGCCCCCAGGGAAGGTCAAATTCGTAGCCTTCCATGAATGACTTGGAGTCATAGAGAGACACTCTTATGAGGGTCCCATTTGAGTTGGATATTGAGCTCTAGGAGCTCCAAGGGGCTTGGGGAATTTCTTGGAGCTATGAGAGACCATAGGGTGAGTGGTTCACCTTCCCTTAGTGGTGTGTTGTTTACAAAGTGAGTGGTTCACCTTCCCCTGTGATACCCATGATGGTTGTTATATGCATAGGATGAGTGGTTCACCTTCTCCTACCAATACATCCTACCCATGCAGTCTGGGACTCATAGGAAGTACCTCTTAAATGAGGATAGGGACCATAGTACTATCGATGGATGCATCGTGTACTACCATAGCCACTATGCTAGGATGTTTGATATTGATCTGGGATCAATGGAGTTTGACTTCGGGTTAGTGGAGAGTGGTATGATACACTCTCAATAATTTCCTATTCATTATTTCTTCTTGGTTCAACAGAGCAAGGATGTTAGGGATGGTACAGATTGATAGATGGTTTGGTAGGCGGATTTCTCCCTAGTTGAGAGGGAGTCTTAAAATTGGAAACTAGGGCCAAAATCCACCTTAGACAGCTCATATAATGGAGATGATATTTTTATTGGATTCCTCTTTCCGAGAGGTCTAGGATTGATCTAAAGATCATCTCATTCTGACAAGTAGAAATGAAATTATGAATTTATTTCTTCTATGGACAAATTGTTAAGGTCGGCCAGAAGTCTAATGTAGGCTCATGAAGCCCAACACACGTGTTTCTTCATCCTCAACATTTTGTATAGATAGAGGAGTCATTTTCCTCATTTGGTCACACATAAATCACACATATTTCTCTCTCTTTATTTGATTGGGTCATATGAATTTCAGGGCATCTTGTTCATCTCCGCACATGCGAAGGTTTGACTGGATTTTCTGATTTCTGTGTTCACCGGACCAGCGTTGAACAAGCAGTGTTTGACTTCGTTTGACTACAACTTTTGTGGGAATATCTCTATTTGGGCATAAAAACTGAGATTTTCTGGGTGGTTTGACCAACATTAACTGCAACAAGTTTGGTAGCAATGTTGACCATCTTTGACTAAGAATTTCTAGACTGTTTTGGGCTGATTTGAACTGTACCTAAAGGACGAGTTGACTGGGTTTGACCGAGTTGATTTGGAGGAGGATCTACTGGTTTGACCAGCATTGACTTTCTGGTTAGGACATCTTGTTGACTATTGTTTGGCTGGATTGTTTTGACAGTGTTTGGGCAAGTGAATTTTATATAATGTACTCTCTCTTTGGTAATGTTTTGAAGAATAATAAGAAGATTTGATAAAAGGGTTTTCCCCACATTGGAAATTTTCCCTGGCATCCACCAAATTATTGTGTCCTCTTGTCTTGGCTTTCCTTCTATTTATTATTTATGTTCTATCTGCATTTACTTTCATGTTAGTGTGATTGCTAATCTGAAAATCGATACTGGGCTAATAAGAAAAATTGAAGTAAATTGTTCTAAAGCATAAAACATACGATTGTTATCTAAAATTAACAGCCCCACACCCTTCTTTGTGGCTTATGCCTTCCCAATTTAGCGCATGGTGCATCAACAATCAACATTAAACCTCACTTATCCATAGAGACTACACCCTGCTCCTTTCATCGAGCCTCCTCTTCCCAACAAAGTGCACAATGCATTCTTAGTGCTCAACACATGAACCTTGTCCCTTGATAGTTTTCCCTACACCCAGAAGCCCCCTCTTCCCTTCCTGAGCACAATGTTGATTCACAGTTAGAAAGTTTGCATGAACATGATAGAATATGATATTTTTCAGGGTGATGTTTACTTTCCATGAGTGGTCTTACTTGTAGGTCTTACTAGAACAACATGGCAATGATGCATGAGGAGATTTGTCAAAGGAAGCAGTATAAGGGAGCATTCAAGAACAAAAGAACACATGATGCAACAAGTCAAAGGACATTGAATCTGGATGATCTCAGTGGTTCATAAGGACTCCCTATGATCCAAGACCCTTTGGAGGGTAGAAGGTGTTATCACTCAGTATTTTCTCAAGGTTAAAGAAATAACTCATCGAGCTAACTACAAGTTTCTTTTGGAGATTAGGACCTAGCCTTCCTAATGCTTAGAGAGGGCTCTCTCTTTAAAATTTAACTTTGTTTTAGTTAAGATGCTTTTAGGCTAGTTATGATTGTTCAAGGGGTTTTTGATTTGTATTTGAGATTGGGTGGTGGGATCACATAGACAAATGGATATAATGATGTCTTTTAGACCATTGGGCTATGGAGTCAAACAATAAGGAAGCAAAACTAGATTAACTCACTAAAGGGAATGTTCCAAGGGTAAGAAAGCAGAGTGTTTTTCAGATCTTTAAGATAGAGGGGTGAAAGGGTTTCACTTGGGGTGAGAGAGAAGTTAAGGGTTCTCAGACCCGGATAATAAATGAGGAATGAAGGATCAAAATCAAAGGGTAATTAAGAATCCTTCAACCTGGATATCCATGAAATCAATCTAAAGCAAGGAGAAATTAAGGATTCCTTAACTTAGACATTAGCAGAAAAAATTTAAATGTATAACTGTTAATAAAGAGTGCAATTAAACAAATTCTGAAGTATTATTCCAATTAGAACATTTAAATTCAGAAACACATTAAATATTATGAATAACTTGAGAAAAATAACAATAACACGAGAGAATACTTCTCTGAGGTGCGCTCAACACATGAATCCTTGGAAATATCTGAACTTTATTCATCAATCCAACTTGCTGGCTCAGCAAAAGATACAATAACCTTTGGGGTATTCTGATAAAAAAGTCTATAGAAATGTCTACTAGAATCCACCCTAAAATACTTCAAATGAAGAAGTATTTATACAAATTCAAAACTGGAATATCTTGAAAAATATCAAGGTTGGTTTTATAGATATCTCAAACTATTTTACATTAATAGAACTGAAATAAAGGACACTCAAAACTAATGAATTTATTTGGCACTATATTTATGGATTGATGGTGACAAAGAAGAGAAATTCGAATTTGATAGAAACTCTTAATTGATGATGAGGCTTCCAAGTCACTAGCTATCTCCTTCCTTTGTGCATTCTGCCCCAGAAATTCTACAAACATAGGGTCTAGTGATACCCTTCTATATCTCAATCCGAGATAGATATGTAAAAAATGAAAGAATTTATTGTATATAATTATGTTATTGAGATAAACCCCTTTCATTTTCCCAAAATTCAGCTCCAGCTATTCACAATATTCTCTGCAAAAAGATGTCAAAAACAAGACTTTTCACAGTCCGAAAAATAGGTTGTGAAGATATGCATTTATCTCTCTTTTTTGTAATACCCGTGTAAAAATTGAGATAGGTTTTTGTAGATTGGCCCTTTAGGAACACAAAACTCCTATTTCTCAAAATGCATCTTGGATTGGCCACAATATTTTCTGCAAAATTATGACTTAAACAGGAAATTTCTGGAAAATATACCATTCCTTAGATTTAAGAGATCTGTGGTTTTCAATTTTTGGATCAGTAACCGGAGAACCCATAGTATAAACATCTTTTTGCCAACGTTTCAAATCCCAACTGGGATCCATCATCAGGACTTTTAAGAATGATGATACAAGATGAGCTGCTATAGGGTATAAATACTATTAGGGTTAAAATTATTTGGAACAACAAACTGTCGGCTTTGAAATTTAAATTTTAATTTCTTTTATTAA
>APFE031430097.1:304436-327007 GCA_000404065.3 Pinus taeda | reverse complement strand
CTAGCTTTATGAACTAAAAACCTAATAATTAATTTATTAATTAATTAATTATGAGAAATTATAATTAATTAATGGGATAATTAACATATCCACATTAATTAATTATAATTAATAAATATGAAGGTAATTATATTAATTAATTAATAAATAGAATTACCTATGCTATGATGAATTTTTAGGGTTAATTATTAAACTGAGCTAATATTAAAATAGGGTTATTAGAATAACTTACCTGCTTACCTGATTTACCTGGGGTTGGATTGGGATCTTGATTCTTTGATCTAGTGCCAAGTAGATTCATTAGTTTTGAGTGTCTTTTATTTAAATTATTTAGTTTTTTATATGTATCAGCATATGGTAATGGATATTGATCAACTTTTTGTATGTTTGATCTGTTTTTCTTTTGACTGTATGCTCTATCTGGTTCCTTTGTTTTAACAGCCAATGTCTCTGTGTGAATGATTTCTTTCTTTGTTCTGTGTATAACTATCTTCTTCTTCTGAATGAAGGTTTTTAAATAGATTTCCTTTCAAGCCTTGGAGTAAATAAGTTTTGTGACTAGTATCAAAATTGTTTATCCAAGCTCTGGTCTTCTGCTAATTACCTGCAAAATACAACAATTTTTTAATAAGCCACAGGTCTGCGAGGAGGTGACCAGAGGCCATACTGAAACTGGGAAGAACTGTGGACAGATTCCAGAAGGTGTTCGGGAGGGAATCCATAGTGAAATCATGTCTCAGAGGCTCATGGTGGCACCAGAAGGGTTTGGTAGGTTTCCTTGTGTAACTGAGTAAAAGGAATGAAAATGAGGTTTTCAGGGTTTTAATGGGTAATGGGTAAATTGGTGCAGAATTTTATACTATGAACAGTGAGTGGTTTCGGGTTTAGCGAGGAGGCGGTTTCAGAGGCCATCACACCGCTTTATTGAGGAGGTAGTATTTTGGCGAGGTCACCTGATCTACCTTAACGCTTGACACGTAGCAGATGGGGGCCCAAGCAATACCACTTTATCGGGCGGGAAATGTCGGATATCGGGTGAACCCAATATGGCTGTGAACCGTTGGATTCGGGTGTTGACGATCAGATGACAATCGGGTGGCAGATTAGCACAGATGAAATGGGAAAAGGTTTCAGGGGGGCCCGGGGCTTTAATTAATGGTGGTTTGTGATTATTATGGAGTTAAATAAGGATTAAATGATCAAACGGGTTTAATGGAGGAATTATCTTAACTTTACGCATAATTGGTGACTTAAGAGGGTCTTGTCAGGGGGATAGGGTAACAATATAGTTTATAGTTAAACTAAGGGTAGGAGTAATATATATGGTGATTTATTTATATACGAGGAAAAAGGGTATATCGGGAGCTGTATTATTAAGTTAGAAATTAATATGAATTGAAATGAACATAATGGAAATAATATTAAGTATAATGTAATATTTGCGCCTTTCCTTTACATACACTTATACTTAGGATAAAATCCTTTTGTGGGTATTTTGAGTGAAATGGAATTTAACATGGGGTTTTTTACTTTTCATAGAAAAATGGAGTTTAACCTTAGAAAAAAGGGTTTTATTAGGGTAATGAAGGGAAATGAATTTTATGAAGGGAATTCTAACACTTGATGTCCATAAGTTATTAAGCCGAGGGTCTGGTCTCACCAAAAGTCAGAGAAATTCTTTGAGCCTTTATGACTTGAAGGATTTTTAGTACTAGAACATACTTGTGGATGGGGAAATTTGTAAGTATAGGGATGAAATGACTGAGGGGAAGTCAATTAAATCAACTTGTAAACCTTTGTTTTTGCTTTCTTAATTGCTCATGCACATTGAAACATATGATTATGCATGATAAATGTGCTTTTTTCCAATCAACTTTATACTTCAGCAACCTTTCTTCTACTTACTCATTACTTACCCTAATATTTTTTCTTCACTTATTTAGGTGCATTTAAACTAGCAGACCCTTTTCTTTCCTTTTCTTTTATAAAACAAACTATCTACTTCTAATCTTATATCTTCCAAGGGCTTAGATTAAACTGATGAGCTCCTTTTATTTATTTTTACCTATCTAATGATCTGCCAAGATTAAGTTGTTTCATCAGATTTTATTCTCTAACTATAAACATAAAATTCAAAGCATGAAATAGTCAAGATTAAGCAGTTTGACTACCATGGGTTGTGACATGTATGATAAGGTGCACACAACCATTATTTGCAGAAGAAGTAAAATAGTAGTGGCATTTAGACTTGCACACTTTCATGATCTGTTTTTGTGTTTGGGGTTCATATATTTTCATTTTTTAATTTTTTCTTATTCTTTTTGTCCTTTGATATTTCTTTTATGACACACCCTCTTTACATTTTTTAATTTTAATATGGAAAACATTTGCAGAAAGCAAAGGTATGTACAATATTACAAGGCTCAACCTTAGCCAATTCAAAATTATGAATCCTATCACTATAGGACTCTAACAGAAGGCATAACAGAGAAATGTGTATAAAGCATTGAAGACATAGGTGGCATCATTTTCATCTTCCAAGAAATTTCATGTCTCAAGTCACTATGGGTCCAAGTCATCATGTCTATGGCTTGTTCCATTATCACCACATGATGATGTGGAAATAATGATGTAATGTGGAAGTCTAAGAGTCATATACGGAAAAAAGAGCCACATAAAGAAGTGTAAAGGTCACATATATATAAGTCTAAAAGACACAACAAAGTCCAAAAGTCATGATGAAGTTCAAAATTCATTTCAAAAGTCCAAAGGTTATTGAGAAGTCCAAAGGTCATTAGAAGTTGACAAGTCATATGGGAAGCTCAAGAGTCATGGGGATATGAAGAGTCATGATTATAGTTATAAAATGACCCCCATTACTCAAAGAGAGGACTTTTCACCTTGCCTTCTACCACAGGGAATTAGAGAGATAGATATAGTTCTTTTGGAGAGCAAGTGGTGGCTCTAACACTCTACTATTTGGAGCAAGTGGTCGCTCTAACACTCCACTATTTGGAGCAAGTGGTGTTCATTGTACTCATGCATCTTGGAAAAAAATTTTAGTACTTGAAGCCCATTGGGCCAACACATTTTCATGCATATATCATGGATGTTTTAAAACTAATATTTGAATGTTTGTAGTTTTTGTTGGCGTTCTTATGTACTGAAGAAATTGAACTATTTTGGTGAATTTGGTGCTTATCTTATTGAAAGTTTGTTGTGGTGGTTATAATGACTGTTGCATTTATGTGAACTATTTATCCTGATGTCTAACAATTCTCTCATGCACATGTTCATGTGTCTTCACTAGATCAATGCTAATAATTGTCTCTTGAAGGCTCACCTTTTGTTCCTTTCAGTGAAAGAACCTTGATACATCCCATAATTGGAAATTTCACAAGGCACATTTTCTTGCTTATTAAAAAGTACATGTGTGCTACTCTCTCATGCTAATTTCTCAAGACAAGGAAAATATTTAAGTAAATGGAGTTCGGGCCATATTTCGGATGGGACTCCTATACCATATGGTGTGAAGTCTAACTGGAACTTCATATTGGGAAGATCCCCTGTATGTTGGTGGGATCCAACACTGTCAACATTCTGGTGCTAGAAGGATGGAAACTACCTTTTAATGGCTGAAAATTTACCTCACCTAAACAACAAAGCATTTGTGCAAGGAAGTAGCAGTCTGAGTTTAATTCCGACTCTGATTCCTGAGATTGGAGAATCTTCTCACCTTGGCCCAGAAAAAAACTTTTGAAGCTATTTATGATCAACTCCAAACAATCCAACCGATTACTCGTTAGTTCGCAAGAGCTCTTGGATTACTTCTCGTCTCTCATAATCTTCCTCATAATCCAAGAAAGAAAGGGACAACTCGTACTGGTGTATTAGTTTCATCAATGGAAGCTTTGGTTATTTCCATTCTTGAAGAGTTAGCAGAACTTTTAGAAGAGATAATTCAACAAGGGGATCTTCTACCTATTAATGAAGGTTTAGAAGGTGGCGAGGGGGGGATTTTCAATTTTATGATGAAGAACAACCGATGTACGAAGAACAACCTAATTAAAATGAATATTTGAATGGAGAAGGATAAGACTATTCAGATTCATAGGAGGAGGGGGGAGAAGAAGACATGGTCGATCAAGACTTGGATTGGATGGTCCAAGGGTCACTAGCTCCTCCGAATAATCTTCATCGCATGGCTAGACATTCAGAAAAATTGTTATCAAAGTTTGATCCTGACAAGAAGACAAAAGTTGAAGGTCATATTGATGACTTCTACATGAATTTACAAATGCTTGAAGTACGATTTGATGTTGTTTCTTGTAGACTTTTTTCGTACACTTTAGAATGTATAATGTCTTTATGGTATCACAATATTCCGCCCAATTCCATTCACAATTCAAGGAAGTTTAAGAAAAAAAATTAGAGAAGTTTGTGGATGATAAAACCCTTACCATGTTGTTAAAAGAACCTGAGAACCTCAAGATGGGAGAAAAAGAGAAAGTAAAGGATTTCAATCAAAGGTTTACTCGTATATTGAATAATTTTCCAACATATGTGCAACCACATGATGGCATCACTAACTACTATTACACAATTGCCTTGCCTACCAATATCTCCATGTTTTTCAAGAAAGTTGCAAAGGAGACATTGGCTTTAAATTTTGCAAAAGTCCTTGTTGTTGAAAAGGATTTGCGTTCTATTGGATTCATTGTAGACTATGGTGATTCTAAAGACTCCAAGGATGCAAGTAAGAAAACTCAAGCCTCTTCAACTAAAACTAAGGAAAATGATTCTTTTGACGTGGAAAGCTTGGCCAAGTCTTTAGAGCTACTTACTAATGAAGTATCTGAATTAAAGAGAAAGTTAAGAGAGGCACCTACCAACAAAAATTCTTTTGAGTTGTTTTTTCTTAAGAGAAATAACAACAATCAACTGTCCAAATCTTCACAAAGCTCAAATGTTATGTTTAATGCTGAACATTTAGGGATGGAAAATTATTGCACTTTCCATTAGGAGAGGCATTCAGAGAAGACATGCCCACAATGGAATCACTACATGAATGCTATGGCAACTCGTATTGTTGATACATTATTAGCAGATGAGCAGTCTGGGCAGATTGAAGAAAAAAATGAGCCTACTGCGATCGAGGAGAGTACAAGTGTTGGGCACTCAGTGCATGCATTTGATGTCATATTCAATGTTGATGAGAAAAGTGCTAAGGAACCATTGGTAACTGAAGCTCCTCCTTTGTGTACAACTAGTCGATATAACCTGAGGAACAAAGGACTAGTATCTAAGCAAGAGTTGAAGAAACAACTGTTAATAAATATTCTACCACCAATTCAACCTGCTCAGAATTTCCATAACAAGTCTGGAAGTGCTCCAACTTCTAAGAACGCTTCCACAAGTAATAATAACAAGTCCATTACTTTAGAGGTTTTTGACAAAGTCACACGTCTAGATACTTTAGCACTAGATGTTAGAAATGAAAGTATTGATTATAGAATCATTGAAGATATGAAGAGAGCTCATGCCAACTTTTCAATTTTTGAGCTCACTAAGATAGCAGGCCAACGTGCGCTGATTGTCCAAGCGTTCTCATCACAGACTCGATCAGGTGACAAAGTTTCTACTTCTCAAGTCATGTCTGGTAAGTCTCTTGGTATTCTTGAATTTGTAGTTAATGCTGTAAATTTAAATAGTAACACTCTTTGCTCCTCTTTTCTCTTAATGTTTTAGATATTTAAGTATAATGTCCATAATTGTTTGGTTGATTTCGGTGCATCTGTGAATGCAATGCCTCTATCTGTAGCCAAGAAAATTAATACTAAATGGGATAAAACCATGATGTATGAATCATACAACTGGACAAATCACTGGTTTAGGAAATTGGTGAACTCAACAATGTTATCATTCGCTCATTATCAAATCATAGAGTACAACAATGCATCAATATTGTTATTGTGGACATTCTTGAAGCCTATGGTTTAATCTTGAGTAGAGATTTATCCAATAATCTACAAGGATATTTCTTATATGACTGGACATATTTATGGCTTCCATATAAGGCTAGAAACAACCAGATTCAAGTAGAAAGTGAGCCTTATATGAAGAACACTGTGACACCCCTTGAAGGACACAACCTTCACCTGTCCCATTAGATACACAGTTGGAGCTCCTTCCTTACAGTCCAATTGGTGCAAATGAATCTTGTAATATGGATGTACATAGTATTAGTAATGTAGGAATTAGCTTAGTAACTACTGATTTGTGGACTTTGTATTTCAATGGTTTTAAGACTCAAGATGGCTCCAGAGCTAGTTGTGTTCTTATAGACCCACATAACAAGAGGTACATTTTATCATGCCAATTGGAATTCGAGTGCACAAACAATACCGCTGGATATGAAGCACTCATTTTGGGATTAAATAAATCCATTAACCTCAAGGTGGATGTGCTTAAGGTAATTGGTGATTCAAAGGTTGTCACCCGCCATGCACCTAATACTATCCACTTTGTTTCACCAAATTTAAAAAATTACTAGCAAGAGATATGGCGACCTATTTCTCATTTTAAAGCATTTAATATTATTTATGTTCCAAGCATTAGGAAATTCATTGCAAATACATTAACTAATGTAGCTACTAGAATGCAACCTTTAAGAGATGATTTTTCTATAGATATTATTTATAAACCATTTGTGCTCGATAACATGACTAACTTTTGTGTTTTTAATGACAACTAATAGATACTACATTTTATGGTCAATGCGAACATGTTTAAAGAGGTAGCCATTGATGAAGATGAGCGATAAGGCTTTGTAGGGAGCAGCTGAAGCAATGTAAGCGAAGACTGTGCCCAAAGGTGTGGTGTCTTTGGAAAAACTTTATGACCTGCAAAACCATTTTAGAGGACCAATTAACACTAAGACTCAAATCTCAAAGTTATCATATGAACAAGTCAACTTGGGAACCTAGGATGATCCGAAATATGTAATACATGTTTCTCTCCATAAAAACGAAGGGCATTTATCTATCTTTTCAAGATGTATTGTGATGTGTTTGCATGGACATACAATGATTTAAAGACATATGATACACACATTATTCAACATGTCATTCTTATTAAAGAAGGGGAAAACTTGTTTCAATAAAAGCTGAGGAAAATTCATCCAATGCTTGAACCCCTTATCCAAAAGAAGTTAAGGAAGTTTTTGTATGCTCAGATCATCCTCAAGGTAAGAAATTCTAGTTGGGTTTTCAACATAGTTCCAGTCAGGAAAAAGTTCAGTGAGATACACGTGTGTCGATTTTCACAACCTCAACAGGGCATCAGATAAGGATAATTACCTAGTGGCATCTATGGAACAAATACTCCAAACAATATCTGGGTCAATGTTCTCGCTGCTAGATGGGTTCTCCAATTATAATCAGGTGCTAGTAGCATAACCGCATCGTCTAAAGACCACCTTTAGGACAAGGTGGGGAAATTTTTCGTTTAAACGCATGCCATTCAGACTTATTAATGACAATGCTACTTTTCAAAGGGCCATGGACATCGCATTTCATGGCTTAATTGGTCAAAGTGTAGTAGTCTATTTGGATGATGTAAGTGCATTTTTGAGAAAAACAATATCAGACCATGTGCGTCATCTAAAACCAATATTCAAGCGATGTCCCAAGTATGGGATTTCTTTGAATACCAAAATGAACATCTTTGGTGTGTTAGAAGATAACCTCTTAGGACACATCATTGCGGAAAGTGGAATCAAGGTTGATCGGGAAAGGGTAAAAAATATAGCCCAATCCCTTTTCCTATGAACAAGAAAGCTACATAATCTTTCCTGGGGAAGGTTAATTTCATGCGTAAGTTCATCTTTGATTATACTTGGCTTGTCAAGCTTCTGCAAGAGATGATTAAGAAAGATGCAATTTACAAATGGGATAAAAGGTAAAAGGATGATTTTGCCCATATTAAACAAGTCGTCATTGATGCTCCTGCACTGTATAGTCTAGATTATGGCGAATATTTCTTGTTATATACTTTTTCTTCTGATGCATCTATCATGGCACCGTAATGACTTACAAGGATAATGAAGGAAATGAATGACCTATATATTTTATGAGTGCTAATTTACAAGGTCATAGTTGACCTACCCTGTTATTAATAAAAGTGCATATGTAGGATATAAATCAATGAAACATTTCAGGCCCTATGTCCTCAAAGATCACACGACTAAATATGTGCCTCATCCAATAGCTAAGATGGTCCTTGTACAACAAGGGTTGGGTCAAAAGAGAGCAAACTAGATGCTTTGTTTACAGGAATATGATCTAGAGTTTAAGCAAGTTCATATTGTTAAGGGCCACGACCTCAATCAACTCGTAGCAGAAGCAAGTGATTTTCCACAAGATATTTCAGGATGGGAATAGGAAATAGAAATGTATAATCTTGAACAATTTCCTCCAACAAGTTCAACCACACCTTGGTATTCAGATATACGACAATATCTAGAGCATGGCATATTGCTCACACATTTATTGAATAAGAAGAAAAGGGAAATTCGCCTTAAGGCTCTATCTTATCAGCGCATACATGGAGTGCATTTCTAAAAGAACCATAATGGTGTCTTGCTAAGATATCTAGAGCCTTGGGATACAAAAAGGGTATTAAAAGATTTCCACGATAGACTAGCAGGTCGACACTTTGCGGGTGATACAATTGAGCATAAAGTAATGAGGGTTGGTTATTATTGGCCAACTTTATTTAAGGATGCTCATGCTTATGCCCAGAAGTTCCCAACATGTCAAAGGTGTGCTAGTTGAGATAAGAAGTCAACCGCCCCACTGCCACCGACAACAATTGAGGAACATTTCCAACAATGGGGACTAGATGTTATTGGTGAGATATTTCCACATTCGTCTAAGAAACATTGATACATTTTAACACCAACAGATTATTTCACTCGGTGGGCTGAAGAGGTTCCTTGAAGGCAAGTCAACGATCAAGAATTCATCCAATTTTTGAAATAAAACATCATAACCAAGTTTGGCATTCCAACATCGCTTGTCTTGATAATGTAACTTACTTTTCCTCGTTGAAACTTTATGAGTTTTCATTAGAAAATAGTATTGTTTTGAAGCATGCATAAAATAATTATCCACAAGGGAACAATTTAATAGAGTCGACTAATAAAAATCTTATTCGCATAATCAAGAAAATTGTTTTCTTTGAAAAATGGAACTGACACAATGCTTTGGTCGATGCACTATGGGTTGTCCATGTAACTCCTAAATCCTCTCTCAAAACCTTTCCATACTTCCTCGTATATGGTAAAGAAGTTATCATCCCTCCCAATATGTACCTTATGACATTGCAACTCTCCCAAGAGTCCAAGGCTAACCATGTCACATGGTTCAAAGTAAGTGTTATGAATATAATTCATATTAAAATAATAAATAATTAATATTTAACTAATGGTTGGTTAGTAATGAAGAGAAATGTCTTAGAGACATGACCATTCATGAAAGGGCACCTGCCTAGGGTATATAAGCATACCCTCATTCTCATTTGTAAATATCTCATATTTTACATCAATTCAATATACAATAATCAATATACAGTTACATGTCTTACAATGGACATTTATGTCTTTGAAGTATTTTAAAGATTTCCACTGCGTATACAACTTTTGGTCATTACATTGGTATCGAGCATTCCTCTGAGTATACGAACTTTGTTCGTTACATTGGTATCAAAGCCACGTTGGCTAATCACCAGGCCTTTGGCCATAACTTCTTGTCAACCTTGTTGTTGTATAATTGAAGCATTTCACTCAGAGTTTGAAGATTCTCCATATTGCCATTTAGGCCTTTGGCCCTGTTACTGCTCAAACTAGCAAGAGACCTAAGAGGAATCCCTAAAGGGAAAATGCTAGGCCAAGGGCAACAAATGGAGACTTAACCCACTATCACCTCATCTAAGGCTCCCTTCTATTTACAGACTTTCATCGATGGGAGGATATTCGGTATGTATTGGAGTCGCTAATGAATGATAAGACAATGGATATAAGTGACACAAACAAACCCTTTCCCAGAAAAGTTTGAAAGATGGAGCTTGCTTGTTCGCTAAGCAAGGTATTATGTATTCTAGGGAAAGGAAGAGAGAGGATTTTGAGGGTTAGGTTTATGGGAATATTCTTGTGAAATAGTTCCCTAATCCCTAAAATCCTTGTTAGAATTGGTATCCCGGATGGTTCTTGAAGAATGATCTTTTAAAGGAGCGACACCACACAGGGCCAAGTGGACCCAGTCTAGGGTATGAGGAAAGTATGAAACAATCAATGATATTATTACCCAAGAAAAGGTGGGGAAAAGGATCAATGAAATAATATCACTTCAAGATGTTGTCTTGACCCTATGAGGTACTAGCCTTGGGAACGACAATGCAAGTTATGATCCTGAAGCTATGGCTAGACTCTTCTCCCAAGTCCACCATCAGAATGGCTTCAAAATTGGAGAAGAGTTAGAGGAAAGGTTAGCACAAGAGACCCTGGGAAATAATTTTTTTTTATGGCTAGCTTGTCGAGAAATTGATACCCTAGGTACCCCAATGTGGCTAGTCCCGAAGGATGTGATAAAATATGAATTTTAGTGACCACCCTTGGTAGATCAATGCCTTAAACTTTGGGAGAATGGAGTCTATGTTGAGTAAGAGTAGGATTTATTGGTTCTCAGTCAAGGAGGCCACAAGATCACTTTGTTTGTGTTTTAGGTCAAAAGGAAGCAACCTTGCAGCTTTTATATTTTGATGTGCAAGAGGAATGGCTTGTCAAGGTCAAATTTTCCCCTGGGAGATTTTGCTCACATTACATAGTCCATACATTGAATGAATGCTATAATAAAGACAAATCCCACAATATGAAGCAGTAAATGCATGCAACCATTAGCCCCATAACATTGAAAATCCCAACCCAACATATATGAGAAAAGTAAACAAGAATAACATAAAAAGTATGTACTCACATGTAATGGAGTATATTCAGCAATTCAAAATTGACAATAAATAAGCTCCAAGAGAAGATAGACCAATATCCACACATCAAAACTCATCCATAAAGCTCCAATTCATCCTTAGAAAAAGTGCAAAAATCTCAAGAGAGATAAGAGATCCAAACCAAAGTGATGATGAAAAATGAACTCATCTCGCTTGTATTTATACACAACTTCGCAGTTCGAATCAGCCTCCTTGGCTTACATAAGCTCCAAAAATAAAATAATGTTCTAACAATACAACTTTTAGTGACAAGCTCACCAAACTAGCTCATAAATGAAAAACTAAGCATCTCAAGAGGTCAACTAATAATCTATCCATGTCATAGGGCCCTCTAAGAGGCTTAATGAGGTCCATGGGTGCCACAATGAAGAGTAAAAACCTCAAAAGCAGTGGATAAGGGGTTGGCCCCTTATAATAACCTGTGGTGCTCCAAATGACGTGGGGACACACAAGTGTTCTCATGTGTCTCCAAACAAATCGAAGATACATGTAGATCGCCTGCAAGGGCTAGGATGATGGTGTAGGCAATGCCACATCATTGTGCAAGTCTTGGATCATCTGCCAAATATATGGTCTAGATCTAGGGTATGAGGAAAGTATGAAACAATAAATGATATTATTACCCAAGATAAGGTGGGGAAAAGGATCAATGAAATAATATCACTTCAAGATGTTGTCTTGACCCTATGAGGTACTAGTCTTGGGAACGACAACGCAAGTTATGATCCTGAAGCTATGGCTAGACTCTTCTCCCAAGTCCACCATCAGAATAGCTTCAAAATTGGAGAAGAGTTAGAGGAAAGGTTAGCACAAGAGACCCTGGGAAATCATTTTTTTTTATGGCTAGCTTGTCGAGAAATTGATGCCCTAGGTACCCCAATGTGGCTAGTCCCGAAGGATGTGATAAAATATGAATTTTAGTGACCACCCTTGGTAGATCAATGCCTTAAACTTTGGGAGAATGGAGTCCATGTTGAGTAAGAGTAGGATTTATTGGTTCTCAGTCAAGGAGGCCTCAAGATCACTTTGTTTGCATTTTAGGTAAAAAGGAAGCAACCTTGCAGCTTTTATACTTCGATGTGCAAGAGGAATGGCTTGTCAAGGTCAAATTTCCCCCTAGGAGATTTTGCTCACATTACGTAGCCCATACATTTAATGAATGCTATAATAAAGACAAATTCCACAATATGAAGCAGTAAATGCATGCAACCATTAGCCCCATAACATTGAAAATCCCAGTCCAACATATATGACAAAAGTAAAAAAGAATAACATAAAAAGTATGTACTCACATGTAATGGAGTATATTCAGCGATTCAAAATTGACAATAAATAAGCTCCAAGAGAATATAGACCAATATCCACACATCAAAACTCATCCATAAAGCTCCAATTCATCCTTAGAAAAAGTGCAAAAATCTCAAGAGAGATAAGAGATCCAAACCAATGTGATGATGAAAAATGAACTCATCTCACTTGTATTTATACACAACTTCGCAGTTCGAATCAGCCTCCTTGGCTTACATAAGCTCCAAAAATAAAATAATGTTCTAACAATACAACTTTTAGTGACAAGCTCACCAAACTAGCTCATAAATGAAAAACTAAGTATCTCAAGAGGTCAACTAATAATCTATGCATGTCGTAGGGCCCTCTAAGAGGCTTAATGAGGTCCATGGGTGCCACAATGAAGAGTAGAAACCTCAAAAGCAGTGGATAAGGGGTTGGCCTCTTATAATAACCTGTGGTGCTCCAAATGACATGTGGGGGCACACACGTGTTCTCATGTGTCTCCAAACAAATCGAAGATACCTGTAGATCGCCTGCAAGAGCTAGGATGATGGTGTAGGCAATGCCACATCATTGTGCAAGTCCTAGATCATCCGCCAAATGTATGGTCTAGATCTGGGGTCAACTAGGCAAGATGGATTAGGTGCATCATCCTCGTCCAATAAGTGAACCACGAGCAATCTCTGAATGGATGTGGGAATCCATGGACTGCAATTTGCTATTGTGGAGGCCCATGGCTCTCAATACTAACCCTACATGTTCCAATGTAGCCCTCTGGAGGATTAGGACCTCGCATAGGAAGACCAAACCCCAAATGGAAATCATTTGCAATCTTGCATAAGATCCAATGCGTCCCCTAGCCTTCCAATATAATAAGTCATTAGAGAAATCGAGTAAATGAGTTTTCCTAATCATGGAGCACAGGTGGGGCTTCATAATGGCCCACCCTTCCATAATGGGCGTTGGGATGTGCCAATGTCTCCTAAACTCTTAATGGGGTTAACCAAGTACCCTATTAGGTGGTTTCTACTTCTAAGGAGAATCGTATTTCAAAGTACATATTTCAAAAGGTGGTGGCATGTGATAAATATGGTGAATGAAGTAGGGGATGAGAAGGGGCAGCCCTGGGTCACATGCCAGGGTGCAAGGGTAGCTAATAAGAGGGAACCCCACACTTGGGTTTACAATGTATAGGAGGGGGAAATCGTGGTACATGAGGTTCCTCAACCTAATTTTTCAACCCTTCTTTTATGCCTTTTGCCTTTTTACGATTTTCTTTGATTGGTTGCTCGAGGCTCAAGGGGTTAGAGCATGATGTGTAAGATATAACAGTGAGATCCCCCATTTAAGGTGGGGCGGTTCATTGCCCACCAAAGGTTGGGACAATCATGGTTTCTTGTATGATGAAGAAGGTTCATTGAACCTGTAGGAATCAAGGTGATGGCCATGATGATGGGGTAGAGCTAGAGTATTGGCTTTTTCCCACATGCTAAATGTTTTTGTCCCTGCCATCTTTTGCATTTTGTGGTACTTTTTGTGTTGAATGTGGCCATATATGCTGTTATCTTTCTTTTCAGTTGCATCAACCTTCAAGCTTCATTCCAGGCCATGACCCAAGGTGTGGGCAAGGGGAATTGGAAAGCTAACCCTACGTGAAACCGATGGAGGAATGTGGATCCAGGTGGGAAAAATGATGGATGAGGTAATAATGAACGGAATGAGGGTAATATAAGCGGACAAGGGAGTGGTACCATGCAACCCAAATCAGGGTTTCCCGTGAAATACCATGCCTAGAACCAAATGGTCAGTAAAAGAGATCCCATGGGACTAGAATCCAAGGTTAATTCTTAAAAGGGGTATAGGGGATAGAAGTATAGACCTCGCCCATTCTTTTCGTTCAATCCCCCCATTAATCCATGCCCAGAAGTGTCCATGATAAGCAAACTACAATACTCAATTTCCAAATGACAAGGCATACCCTTAGATTTGGGAGGCCCACCTTCAAACATATGATCATGGTAGATGGGTGAGGAACCACATGGTTGGCTCAAGTGACGAAGAAAATGGCACAATGAGCTAGTAGGTGGCTACAAGGGGTTGTTGGCTGCCGACTGAGGACCATCTTGGAGAAA
This sequence comes from Pinus taeda, assembly GCA_000404065.3. Taxonomy (NCBI): domain Eukaryota; kingdom Viridiplantae; phylum Streptophyta; class Pinopsida; order Pinales; family Pinaceae; genus Pinus; species Pinus taeda. The sequence continues at coordinate 312,521 of APFE031430097.1, read as the reverse complement.
ACTTCTCCGAGGGATATTACCCACAAAATGGTGGGTAATAGGCTGTAAGAAAAAGACCTTTGGCCATTGACATTTCAATGATTCTAGTAAAAAAAAAAAGTCCAATGTAAATTTTGAAGGAGAACGTTCATATATATAAAAAAGTTATACATTATTGATAAAAATTGCATGATAAATTCAGAGGGAATCTTTCCAAATATCTTTAAAACTATACGTAAGAGAAGGAATAGTAGATAAAATTATCTTGATTCTTCATTAAGTGGTTTACAAGATTGTGGTTTTAGCAACCAACGGTAATTGTTAATTGTATTTTCAAAGTAAAAGATGAACAAAAAGTATACAAAATCTCTTTATGTTAATGGTAAGTTTTACTTTTTACGTGGAGAAAATTAACCAAGTCGAAGGCACATAAGTGGACATATATTTTATATTATACCCTAAAGAGATGAATAGCCACATTTCACTAGGGTTGTAACTCTTCAAAAAGAAAACAAAAAAGACTATAAATATATATAGAAAAAAATAATTTATAAATTAAAAAAACAAAATAAAGTAAAAAAGAAAAGTTAAAAACAATTTATAATAAACAAAGAGTTTAAGAAAAAAATTTGTTATATATATATATTTATATATATATATTAAAAAAATTACCAGGAAGGTTATCAAGTCAAAAAAAATGAAGCCTTATTTGAAGACAATGAAAGAAATAGTCAAGACGAGTCTCACACAATAATCACTATTTTGGACTAAATGTCCAAGTTGTCCAAATTAACTTGGATATACATATATTTAAAAAAAATGCAATTTACATTGTCCAAGGTATGGAAGATTATTTAGTACAAAAGAATATCAAGACAATGAGCAAATGCAAGTAAAACGATTGAAGGAAGAGATCACAAAACATCAATAAAAGAACGAAGCATCAAAGAAGAAATATTAATATCTTGAAGATTGGTTTCATGAAAAATCAATAGAAAGCAAGGAATAAATTTGACATCTAATGGATCACAATGAGAACTTACTTTCACAGATAAAAAAATCCAAGGTTAAGAAACAAAGACTAAAACAAGAAAATGAAAGTTTTGATAAAGAACTAAAGGAGAATCTACCAGAAAAAAAGGAAAAGGAAAGTTTGTGCCTAAAAACCATTAATAAAAAATTATTAGAGCAAATCAAATATCTAAAAGATAAAGAGAAAGATACTAAGAACAAAGTCAACGATTCAAAAAATGATGAATTTTCTTCTCTAAGGAATCATAACCAAGTCTTCTGCAAATAAAGAAAACTAAAACTGACAAAAAATCACTAAATGACATGTTAGAGCAACTTCAAGAAGCAATATCGAAGTCTCCAATCGTTTCAGTCCAAGTTAAAGATAAAGAAACAAATACCGATGCAGTCAAAATCGTAACTCAAGCAGATAGTAAACCTACTGAAGTGAAGACACATGCAAACGTTGCAGTTCAGAAGATGGACATTCCAAATGATGATTCCGTATCCAACTCAACAACAATAATGCCTGAAAAAAAATAGGAAACAACCACTAACATGATAAGGAAAATTCCAACTAGAAGAACTATTTAGCGACATCTGAATCACAAGAGAAGTTTTTCTAATCAATCTTTGTACCAGTACCACTCAGAACATAAATGACAAATTTATGTTCCCAAAAATATTGAAGTTTGCAGAATCCAATCCTACGATAACTATTCATGACAAATTTCCAGAGATCAGAAGGTTCTACAGAAGATTAATCTAGGATGGCCAAATTCGTTCTCAGTACAATAATTTTCTCTATGACTCAGAGCATCATATCATCTTGTATCAACGAAGATGAAAGTTCAGAGACGAGAAGATATTCTTAGTAAGCTTTTAGGACAAAGTTCTTGAAAAGAGAGACAATGTTATGAATATAATTCATATTAAAATAATAAATATAAATATAAATATAATAATAATAAATAAGTAACTAATGGTTAGTTGGTAATGAAGAGACATGTCTTAAAGACATAACCATTCATGAAATGGCACCTACCTAGGGTATATAAGTAGAGCCTCATTCTCATTTGTAAATATCTCATATCTTACATCCATTCAACATACAATAATCAATATGCAGTTACATGTCTTACAATGGACATTTATGTCTTTGAAGTATTTTAAAAAAAATTGTTGCATATATGACATTTGGTCGTTACACCATAATTGTCCCAACCTTTGGTGGGCAACAAATTGCTCCACCTTAAAAGGGGCATCCATTGTTATATCCTACACATCATGCTCTCCTTAGCCTTGTATCATAGTCTCGTGGGATCTCCTTTACTAGCTATTAGCTTTAGGGCTGGCACTACATGGAAAATCCCAATTTTGGTTGCGTAGTCCTACGTCCCAACACCATATACATCATTCCCCTCCGCTCATTTTAGCCCCATTTATCACTTTTCCCATTCAGGTCCACATTTGTCCACTAGGTCCACGTAGGGTTAGCCTCCCCCTCCCCTTTCCTACACCTTGAGTCGGTCCTGAAGCAACGCCCCAAAGGTTGATGCAACTAAAACGAAAAGAAAAAAACATAATTTGGTCACTGTCAATAAGGAGTGTACCACGAAATGCAAAATATGATCGAGACATACAAATTTAGCACATGGGCAAAAGCCAAACATGAGTTCTACTTATTTATGGTCATCACCCTGGTTCCTATGGACCATAGATAAATGCCCCCCATATTATGGAACCCATAATTGTCCCAACCCCTGGTGGGCAATGAACCACCACACCTTAAAGGGGTATCTACTGCTATATCATACACATTATGCTCTCATCCCCTAGAGCCCTGAGCAGTTATGAAGAAAAATCAATAAAAGACACAACACATAAGAAGAAGGGTGGAAAAATAAAAGTAGGGGTAACTCATATACCATGATTGCTCTCTGTCACATTTGTATACCCAAGTGTGAGCTTCCCCTATTATAGTTACCTTTGTACTTTGGGATGTGGCTTGGAGCCTTCCCTTGGCCCCCTCTCCATTCCATCATTGTATCACATGCCACCTACCACTTGATGGATGTAGCATGGACATGTCACCCCCTTTAAAGGATAAAACCACCTAATAAAGTCCTTGGTTAACCCCCTTACTTAGCTTGGAAACACCTGTACATGCCAAAGCCCACTATGGAAGGACCCGCCACCATTAAGTGTCCATTTGATTGCATGATTTGTAAACTCTTTTTACTTGATTGTTTAATGATTTGTTGTACTAGAGGGCAAACGGGCGCATTGAATCTTATGCAAGACTGTAGGTGGGTCTCCATTTGCAGATTAGTCTCCCTATACGGGGTCCAAGTCCTCTAGAGGGTTACATTGACACTTGTAGGGTGAGTGTTGAGAGCCATGAGCCTCCACCAAAACAAAGAGAAGATTTTCATATTCATTGATTGCTTGTATTCCACCTTTTGGATGAGGATGATGGACTTGGACCACCATGCCTAGCCGGCTTCACATTTGAACCATACACTTGGCAGATGTTTCAGGGCCCATATGAGGATGTGTCTTACCATGGGTGATAGAGGGAGGGCTTATGTCATCATTATGGCCCTTCCAAATGATTTTCAGGCATTATCGATCCACTTGGTGACCAATGAGGATGTCATTGTGCCTCCACACCCACTTGAGGGCACCATAGTTGATTTGCTTGGATATCAAAGGGGCACCACCTTGATGTTTGGAGCATATTCTCTCACTTTGACACACTTTGGACTCCATCAAGCCCTCTCAATCAAGACCTCTCAATGGACTAACGAATCATCATGTTTATTATTTTTCCCTCTTGAGAGGCTTATCTTTCTATTTGAATCTATCTTGGTGGGTTTGTCACCAAGGAATGTTATTATTACACATTATTCTATCATTTGAGGCTTAATTAGCCCTAATTATGCAAATCGAACTCTTTAGGAAGGATATTAATAGATGAGAAGCCCATTCATTCCTCTTATCATCACTTGTTTGGATTTGTAACTCTTTGGAGAATTTCACATTCCCTTTTGGAGGATGAGTTTGGTTTCATGGATGAATTTTTTTGTTTGGATACTATTATCTTGATCTTGGAGCTTCAAATTTGTCTTCATTTGATGATTGGATATACTCATTATATATTTAAGTGCTCGTTTTCATGTTTATTCTTTACATTTATCTTGTCACATGAATAATGTATGGGTTTTTTGCTCTCTAGATCTGAAATTTGCCATAATTTATGTGAAAATTGTTTAAGTTTTGGACTTTTTATAAAAATTCCCACTGTAGATCAACAGATTATGCAATACACTAAAGCAAAATACAAAATCTACTTTTACAACAACTTTGCGAAAGCTTAATCGAATTGAGCAATATCAATGAGATTACATATAACTAAGAATGAGAAATCAATCACACATAACACAGAAGAAATAACCCAGGGAAAGCCTCAACCTAAAACCCTAATCTCTGTATTATCATACAAGTGGAAATATGTTCAAGTTACAAAAAGAATCAACTCACAAGCTATCCTACTCTCTTTGCAATCAAACAATACAACTCAGACTGAATAGACACAGTATATGTCCTCCTCAAGCCCCCCAAGGCTCATATTTTCTTACGCAGTTTTTCTTGGGGTCCAGTGATGCCACGTGTGAATAGGCCTCATCACACTCACAAAACTTGAAGAAGTAACTGCACAATCCTTAAGAAAAGAATTCCTTCTCCATGCAAGAGATATTCACAAATGGAATATTCTAGCAAGTGATAGTACATTGTCCCTCCATCTAATCTCAACTAGGTCTCTGTCTGAACTAACATGCATGAGTTATTTATGAGAGAATATTCAGTGATCTGAACTGTAGCAGTTACATGCATGCATGCATTAACTAACTGAACTCACAATTAATTCAATAAACTGTTTGAATTAATCTAACTGGACTTGACTCAGTTAACTGAGCCAACTAATTACAACTCATCCTTATCTCTTTAACTGAGGATAAATTCCTCAATCAATGGAAAAACTATTGCATGTCCCCACATAGACTTCATGTTTGATTTTCTACAACTAATAACTCAAGATGAATTAATTGATTATTTTACAAACAACTGCTAAGATCAAATTCGAATTGGACTAACTAAAATTGGAATCTATCCCGAAATATTATTTTTAGCACTTCCATTTTTCATTCCTTGTTTCTATGTCCAGCACTGGTACCCGAACTGCTATTTATAGCAATGCTATTTTTAGCATTTCTTGTTGCCATTTTCAACACTCCCTCTCAACAAGAAAGGCATTCAACTCGAACTCAATCCTGAACCTTTGGAATGTTCTGCATGCAACACTTCTCCTAAGTGTTATTGCATGCAACACTTCTCGTACTGTTGCAGCTTGCTAGCTCTGCACTATCTTGGGATTCCTGCATTGTAGCTCTCTTTATCGCTCCATCCACATCTGCCTCTACCCACTTAGCCAGTCTTGCTACTTGTCATTGAGGCTCCCGTAGCAAGGTCTAATCAAAGAGGTTGGGTACCTCAATGATCTTGCCCCTATTCCAACCTTCTTGGGATTGTCACTCCACATTGCTCCACCTCCGACCTGGAGGTATGGATGCATGTGATCCCTCTACCCACTTGGCTCGAAATTTCCGCCTACTGGAGGTCTCTGCATGAGTGGATGCCTCCACTCGGTCTCCTCTCGACTTCTCTAGTTGTGGCTGCTCCACAATCCCCTGAAATTGCTTCACCAATTGTGGCTTCTTCACAATTGTATGAGACTTCTTCTGGCACTGCATGTTGAGAGGTAATGTACTCTCCTTCTCAACCACAAAATCTCCAACAGTTGCCTTGCTCCTCAAAGGCTTTGCATGCATCTTGAACCTCAAGAGCCTACAGGTTCTTGATTTGTGAACTGATCTGCTTCACCTGTCTTGTGGTGACGTGTCTAAGGAAAACCTTTCCCTTATTGAAGACTACATCATAGCCTTTGTCTTCCAGCATTGCAATCGATAACAAGTTTTTCTTCAGTCCTGACACATACTTCACATTTGTCAAAGTAATGTGAGCTCCATGCTCCCTTTGAAAAACAATTGTGCCTACTCCTGAGACACTATACTTTTCATCATTACCCATCACTATGAGTATCTGGAGATCTTTCTCCTCCGAGGTACTGAACAAACTCTTATCGTCGGTCATGTGGAATGAAGCTCCACTGTTAAGAAACCAACCACATCCCACCATGGATGAAACCATGCATGCGAAGGGGGTGAAATCCAACTCGAACTGTGAGGCCAATGCCTCACCTTCAGATCCTTCCTTGGATCACATCTTGGATTTCTTCAGAGCGCAATTTGTAGCAAAATGGCCCACCTCATGACAACAAAAGCATTGCACTTCCGATTTGTCAAACTTCTTCTCACCATAGGAAGAACTCGATTTGGAATGAGAATCCTTCTGCTTCCCCTTCTTTTCCTTACTCGCTAAGGCGCATTTTTCTTCATCCTCCTTGGATGAAGAACCATCTTTGGTGCTTTTTCTTATCTCCTCCTGCATTAGATCCGACCAAAGTTGTTCCCAATCTAGCAGTTTCTCTCTTCCATTAACTGAATTTTGGTATCTATGCCAACTCTTAAGAAGACCGAGGAGAGCTAGACTCACACTTGATTTTTCGAATCTTGTCTTTCAACGCCAGCTTCCTCTGATCGTTGTTGTTCTGATATCGATCTTTCAATGTTTTTCACATCAAAAACGGTGTCTCCTTCCAATGGAGACTCGAGACTATGTGGTCTCGAACTCCCTCCAGAAGGATTCTCCTTGCTCTAGCCACACACTTCTTCCATTTCGCCAACTCTGTAGCATTAGCCGTTGCCGGCTTGGGAACTTCTTGATCAATGAAGTCCTTTAGACCGTTATCCTCTAATACTACTTCCATGCAATCCTTCCAAGCTATATAATTCGAGCTGCCATCAAGGGCATACTTGAGTCTTAAACCATTGAACACCATTCGTGAATTTGAAATGTGATAAGAACTCGATTTCTATATTCAGGAACCTCAAACTTCAAACTTTTTCCTTCTTTGTATATTATTCTTCGCTTTAATCACCTTTTCTCTGATACCATGTAGAAATTCCTACTGTAGATTAATAGATTATGCAATACACTAAAGCAAAATACAAGATCTACTTCTACTACAAACTTTGTGGAAGCTTAATCGAATTGAGCAAGATCAATGAGAACACATAACTGAGAATGAGAAATCAATCACACATAACATAGAAGAAATAACCCGAGAAAGCCTCAGCCTAAAACCCCGATCTCTGTATTATCATACAAGTGGAAATATGTTCAAGTTACAAAAAGAATAAGCTCACAAGCTATCCTGCTCTCTCTGCAATCAAACAATACAACTCACAGACTGAATAGACATAGTATATGTCCTCCTCAAGCCCTCCATGCCTCCTATTTCCTTGTGCAATTTCTCTTGGGGTCCAGCGATGCCACATGTGTGAATTGGCCTCATCACACTCACAAAAACTGAAGAAGTAACTACGCAATCCTCAAGGAAAGAATTCCTTCTGCATGCAAGAGCTATTCACAATGGAATATTCTACCAACTGATAGTACATTGTCCCTCCATCTGATTTCAACTAGGTCTCTGTTTGTGTTATGCTCTTAACCTACAAAAGATATCCAAATACAGAATATGCGAAGAAAAATACCCAAAACATAGAATAGTGAGAGTCAACAGCAAATATTTTATTATTCGGAAAGCAATGTTCACTGGCCTCTTCGAGGGGGCAACCTCCAATAGAGTAGAGCTCGATTCAAAAATAAGACACGATGCTCCTCGCAGGGAGTCTCTATCCTTTATATATGACTCATACATGTAATACCATGGATCAATATCATGGGTTTTATTAATACCATCTATCTAATACTAGGCCCATTTGCAACTAACTGTGGTCCCGTCATTAATAGCAGGTTAACCACTTACAATTATTAATATGGGCTTTATTGACTCTTTATTATGACGTGATCCCACTACATAAATAAAGGGGTTAGGGTGGGACCCTAACA